>PVKA01005525.1:27960-89883 GCA_004027165.1 Ctenomys sociabilis
AAAAAAAAAAAAAAAAAAAAAAAAAAAAAAAAAAAAAAAAAAAAAAAAAAAAAAAACCACAAAGCCTCATGGCCATCAAATCAGCACTCTAGAAAATTCTTGATAACATATTAGGAACAAATAATGAAGCTAACAAAGCCAAAAGGTCTCATGGAACAAATACACCAGGTAGGATGAGAAATTAAGCATACGATGTGTGTTGGGAGTGGGTTAATTAGCAAGAAGAAAATAATGAAATAGCAGGAATAAGTCAATACCCTTCCGCAGTAACTCTCAATGTGAATCATTTCAACTCTCCAATTAAGAGACACACACTGGCAAATTAGATTTTTTAAAAACCTTCAACTATATATTTTATATCAAAGCACATTTAATTCAAAAAGAAATTTATAGACTTAAAACATGGAAAACAATATTCCAGGTATGGGATCCAAAGGACACACAGGAGCACTTGTCCTATTTTCAGACAGAAATAATCAGTAGAGGCAAAGAAGGTCATGATATATTGATTAAAGGAATAATTTAACATGAAAATATAATAATTATAAGCATCTATGCACCAAACCACAGTATGCACAATTATGAAACACACACTACTAGACATAAAAGATTAGACAGACACAAACACAAGTATAGTGGGGGATCTCAATACCACACATTCACAAATAGATCAATGAGACAAGCAATCAATAAAGAAATGTACAAGTTGAACCATGCCTTCAAATAAATTGACTTAATAGACTTTTAATGGAGTGTTCCACACAAAAACAGAGTAAACATTCAGCCTAGAAGTAGCCTACTTCTAGGCTGAATGTTACATACTTACATACAAAAGAATCAAGGTCATCTATGCATATTATTAGATTACACTGCAATGAAACTAAAAATCAGTGGTAAAAGTAACCACAGAAATTATGCAAACATGTGGACAGCTAGCAATATATTCTTCAATAATCAGTGAGTTATAGAAGAAATTAGACAGTTCCTAGAATCAAAGAATATACAACAGCCTATGGCATACAGTGAAAGCAGTCTGCACAGGGAACATTATAGTTATGAATGCTCACATTAGAAAAACAGAGCCGTCCCAAATAAATGACTTAATGGTACACCTCAAGATATAGGAAGACAATCAAATCCCAACCCAAAGCTAGTATAAAGAAGGAAATTATCAATATCAAAACAAAAATTACTGATATTGAGACTGAAAAATACAAAATCACTGAATCTAAGAATGGGTTCTTCAGAAAATAAACAAAATGACAAACTCACAGCCAATTTTAACAAAAACTAAGAAAAAGATTATATTAATACAATTAGAAATGAAAAATGTGAAATAACAACAGGTACCACTCAAATCCAGGTTATTAGTGATCTTCAAAATGTTGTACTCCAATAAATTGGAGAATGCAGAAGAAATAGATGCTGAGATAGAGATGAATTAGCCAAACTGCACCAAAGAGATATAAAAACACTGAATAATCAAATAACAGGCAACAAAATTAAGCATTAAAAAATAATGCCAGCTAAAAAAAGCCCATAAGTCAGTGGATAAACTGCTGAATTCTATAAGGCCTTATGGGAGGATATACTGCCAATATTCCTCCAACTCTTTAATAAAATTGAAAGGGAAAGGGTAGTTTTAAAGTCATTTCTGGAAGCCAGTATTACCCTTACTCCCAAAGCAGACAACTACTCTACTAAAAAATAGAATGACAGGTCAATCCCTTTCAGGAACACAGATGCAAAAATCCTCAAAAAGACCTTGGTAAACAGAATACAATAAATGATCAAAAAGATCATACACTGGGACAAAGTAAGCTTCATCCCAGTGATACAAGAATGGTTCAACATATGCAAAATAATAAATATAGTACACAATATTTAGAGATATATAAAGAGAAAGGCAAAGACAAAAATTATACAATTATCTAAATAGATACAGAGAAAGCCTTGGACAAAATCCACCCTGAAAAACTTGTGTAGAGAGCTGGGGAGATAGCTGAGCAGGCTAAGTATCTGCCTGGCAAGCACAAAGACTCAGGTTCAATCCCCAGTACTACATGTCATGCCCACCCCAGAACCCTGGGCACACGGTGCTGGCCACCAAAACCAGGAGTGGTAGCAATTGCTTGTAATCCCAGCACTTGGGGATGTTGAGACAGGAGGATCACTATGAGTCCAAGCTGTGTAGTGAGACCCTGCACCAAATAAATAAAAGATCAAAAATGTTTTAAAGTAGTATAGAAGGACCTTATCTCAATTTGATAAAGTTCATTTATTGCCAATATCATATCAAATGGAGAAAAGCTGAAAGCTTTCACACTAAAATCAGAAACAAGACAAAGATGTCCAATATTTTTACTCGTGTTGAACATAGTACTTGCAACTTTAGCCAAAGCAATTAGGCATGAGAAAGTAATAAAAGTGGTATGTATTGGGAAAGGAAGAAGCCATATAATTATCATTTGCAGATACCATGATCAATTACCCAGAAGACCCAAAAATTTCCACCAAAATATTCTTAGAACTAATAAACAAATTCAATGAGGTGGCAGGATACAAAATCAATGCATAAAATCTGTAGTGTTCCTGTACAATAATAATGAACTCACTAAGACATTAGTGACATTAAAGACACTAGGAAAACAATACCATTCACAATACCATCAAGAAAAATTAAATATTTAGGAATATCTTGAACAAGAAAGTGAAAGACTTGTATGAAGAAAACTGTAGAACTCTGAGAAAGCAGATCAAGGATGGCAATAGGCATATGGAATAATATCTCTGTTTCCCGGAGAAGCAGGACCAATATTGTCAAAATGGCCATATTACCAATACCAATATAGAGATTTAATTCAATCTCAATCAAAATATTATTAGCATTTCTCATGGAACTAGAGAAAAATGACCATAACATTCATATATAACCAAAAGAGACCCATAAGAAATCATAAGAAAGCATGAGGAATTCCAATCCAGATTTAAAGTTATATTAGAAAGCTACAGTGATAGAACAGTGTGATACTAGCACAAATCATATGTGTGGATGAAAGGAACAGAAAGAAGATGCAGAAACAGCCCTGGGCACATTCAGTAATGTGACCTGTTGCAAAGGAGACAGAAACATACAATGGAGAAAGGACAGCCTCGTTAGATGTTAGGAAAATGGGCCATACACATGCAGAAGATTGAATATAGACCCTTATAATTCACCATATACCACACACAAAATGGGTCAGAGATGTAAATAAAATAGGTGTACTCAATCTGCTAGAAAATAAAATAAGTCAAACACTTGAAGACACAGTCATATGTAAATACTTTTGAACAGAGCCAATGACACAAGAAATAACAGCAAGAACAACTAGTGGGATTGTATCAAATTAAAAAGCAGCAAATGAAACAACCACAATAACAAAGAGATGATCTACAGAATGTGAGAAATTGCCAGCTATTTCTTAGACAGAGGACTAATATCTAGGATATATAAAAATCTCACAAAATAAGAGTTCCTAAAATAAAAGAATCAAAAAATGGAAAACTGGAATGAAGAGATATTCCTTAAAAGAAGTATAAATGGCCAGTGGATACATGAAAATATATTTAATATCTCTGGCTGTTAGTTAAATGCAGATTTAGACAATACTGAGATTCTATCTTACTTCAGAAAGAAGAATACCTATCATCAAGATGTCAAATAATACTTACTGGTAAAGGACCCTTATACACTGTTGGTGTGAATTTGCATAAATACTATGCAAAACAGTGTAGAGACTCTTCCAAAACTTAAAGATAAGAATTCCACTTGATTATCTATTCCCTGCTTTTAGGTATCTTCCTGAAAGAGGCATATACATCCTATTACAGTGATATAAGCATACCCATGTTTATGCAGCAAACTCATAATAGCTATATCCTGAAAGCTACGGAAAAATAGATAAATAAAATGTGGTATTTATACACAATGGAGAATTGCTCCATAAGGATGAGACAGGTGTAGAAAAATGATGCCCCTTGAGACCATACTATTGCATGAAGTAAATCAGACATACAAGCTTGAATATCACCTGGCTGGAGAAACCCAAAATATACACAAATTAAACAGCAAAATAAAAATAAGAAACAGAAAGACAGAACTATAAATGTGGAGAGGAAGCGATATGAAGGGACAGGGGAGGGGCGCACAGTGGATTGACAGCTGGAGCTCAATTTGCAGCACCCCGCTGAACTTTTAGGAGAGTCCTCATCCTTTCCTTCAGCATCACATCCTGGCTCTGGAGCAGGTCCCTCAGCCTACCTGTACTGACCCTTCATCCCACTGATGCAGTCTCCTCAGCCTACCTGTACTGACCCTTCATCCCACTGATGCAGTCTCCCTAGTTTCCACCACTGACCTCAGGCCTTCCCAGGCAGATCTTTGATACAGACTTGCAGGAGACATTGTGGAGGGCTCTTGGCCTCCAGCTGGATGCATACAGGACATTGTCGTGGGCTACAGGCCCTCAGCAAGAGTTCTTGGGTCTCTGGTATGTGGACAGATCTGAATCTTCTGCATCTGCCCATTTGGGTAAATATTATAACATAATCCTATAAATCATGTGTTCTATTACGTAGTTTGCCTTATACATCCTGACTACAACAGATGAGTTGTAAAGGGATATAAGAGAAATAAAAGCTGCAAGTCACATGTAACTAACTCTCAGGGATCAAGAAAATCATTCTGTATTTCAAATAATTACTAATAAAAATAATACTTTAAAAAGTAAATGGAAGCAAAGAAGGAAGAATGGGTAGAAAGTATAAAATGTAAAACAAAGAAAAATAGACTGAAAAGTCAAACTTTAGTTCTTTTGAAAAAAATAATAATGTATATTCACAGGCCTCCTCCCATGAACTGCCATATTCCCTGACCAGCCCCTGACGTTCCTCTGGTGAGGGAAGGTCTAGTGACCTTCTGGTATCAAATCTTGAGGCACTCTTGCCAGTGCTCATCTAGCTAGCCTACAGCTTACAAGGGGACTCTTAATGACTCTTAAACTTCAGCCTTATGTGTTCCAGCCATCAGCTCACTATCTCCATCGGCTCTCAAATGAAGCCTTCCCTAGGCAGGCGCAGCAAGCGGGGTTCGATCCTAGACATGACGTGCCAGCCCCACCCCCAGAGCGCACTGGGCCCGGAGCACACTTAGATGGCGACTGAGACTGGACATGGTGGTGCTCACCTGTAATCCCAGCACTTGGGAGGCTGAAAACAGGAGGATCACTACAAGTCTGATCTGTGTAGTGAGACCCTGTAGGCCCAATACTAAATACATTTTTTTAAAAAAATGAACACTTTGTCATGCTCCAAACTGAATCTTTAAAATTCTTCTTCCCAACTCTGGCTACTTTCCTTATGAAAAAAATGTTAACCCACCTTTTATTTCTCAAATTAACCCCTCCCACACAAATTCTCTTTGCTTCTTTTTTGCCCTCTCTATCACCCTTAGTCCTGTGTCACCCGGCTCTCCTTCCTCATCTTCCCAGTGACTCTGCCTCCTGCTCCTCACAACCCTGCTGCCATCATGGCCATCAGATCTGAGGAACCTGCCATCCCCTCTGCCTGAAATCCTGTTGACCCAGACCTGCCATGGCTCATTCTGTCACTCCACTCAGGCTTTGGTCCAAATGTTGAAGATAGCTCTCTTAATGTTAAACTTAAAATAGGGCACACATGTCTTCCCAACCTGCTTTCACTACATGTGCCTCTCTCCCTGTGTTACAGACTCATCACTGCTGTCACTATATTTGATTATGCTTTTGTTGGCAGCTATCTTCTGTCCCTGTCCAATGAAAACAATGCACATTGTCAGGATTCTCTTACTCTAGCTTCCATGTCCATGACTATGCCTGGACACCACGGAGCTTAATACATAGTGGGTGAATGTCTGAATAAATGATTGCATGAATGGATGAATAGCCTCGGTCAGGAAGGGAAATACGACATGAACAGAAGAGTTGTGAAGTCAGGAAAGGATGGTTTCCAGGAACCTTTCTGGTGAGCAGATTCAGAATTCTAGTTTGCTAAGGAACTGGATAGTGGTCTTTAAGATTGAGAAAGCCACACTCTGGGGAGTGCCTCTTGAGCCTAGGGTGGCTGTGCCCTTCATGTTCTCTGCTGTCTGGTGTTGGTGGGAAGCCAGGAACCATGTTGACCGGTGTCTCTTCTGGTATCCATTGGCTCTGGGCAGGTCAAGCAGTACTGTGTTCCCTCCTCTTACTTTTTCAAGACAAGTTGCTGGTCCCTGAACAAGGAGCTGCAGGCTCTGGGTAAATGAAGATAAGGCAGCGCTCCAGGCTACCTCCCTCACCCTACCACAATGGGAGGCAAGGCCTGAGCAGTGAGTGGACACAGTGATCTTCTGGGCCTCTGCCCAGCTGGCAGAGAATGTGGGTGGATTAAGGACAGGAATAGAATAGACAGGGAGCACCATGTGCCCTATAAATTTATAGCATTTGCCAAGTGGAAAGATATCAACCCCTCACAAAGTTCTATGTCATGCTTCTTAGAAGCATTTCCTCAAAGGGGTAAAGTGAATGCACCAGACTCACACACCCTGGCCACATGTGAGCTGCTTCCCTTTGCTCTCCTCAGACAGGGGGGCCATTTCCCAGTATTTGGTCTGAAGATCCATGCCCAGGGGAACACTCTACAATTGCATCACACCGGTACCCTTTATAAGCGACTGTTCCACAGTGCCCCAGGGGGCTTTCTGCAGTCACCAGCCTACTTTGCAGAGCTGAGGTCTTCACGAACTGTGCAAGGGACATATTGACATCATCTGGTCCTGGTGCTGCTCCCGGAAGCTGGAGCTTAGACCCTGGCTCCTACTCTGGTGAGAGGGTGGCCTCAGGGCTGTGAGTTCCTTGAACACACTTCCTCTACTGCTCCTTCCTGGAGAGGGCAAGAGGCTGTCCAGGCTTCTGAGACCCAGCCAGGTACAGGTCTCAGAGTGCTCTCGTGACTCACCTGGCCTTGGAAACCTGGGATCAGGCCATGGAACAGTGGAAGAAAAGGTCAACCCTGCTCTGGTGGTGAGGGCAGGATCCCTAGGAAGTGCTGAGCAAGGCTGGAGCCAAGGGCTGAGGCTGTGAATGAAGTCTTGGACCTCTCTGTCCCCAAGTCTTGCCCAGCAGCATAGCTATTAAAAGAGAAGGGTAGTCTTAGCCTCTGCTGGAGCCTGGTGATCCAATATGGGATCTTTAATCTTTACCACTACCCAGTAAGAGATGCACTATTACACAGAAGGAGCAAAGGGCAAGATGGTTAGACAGAGAGGCTGCGTGTGTGGCTCAAGGTCAGCTAGTGTATATGTGACAGAGCTGAGATTTGAACCCCCTGTGTCTCACTTTGCAGACTGTTTTGGTAAAGTTCTCGTTCACTAGCATTTCTACAGCATTTTCAACTGTAGGGCCTTTGCTTTCTCTGTGAGTGTCAGTAAGCAGAAAGCTCCCTCTCCTGGGCAGCCAAAAGAACACTTGCCCCTGTCACCTTTGGACCTTGCCTATGTAGGCTGCAAGGAAAGGGGTTCTCAGCGCAAGTCTGGGCTGAGTTGCATAATGGAAACTGTTTTGCTGTGGCTCCAGCCCAGGTTTCTATGGCCTGGCTTCTTGAATGTGCACTCATATACACTTTTGTTCTTACACACTGGCAATGTCCACTTCACACCATCACCTCCTGCCTCTGCCTTGCACAGACACTCATGTATGTTCATTCTTTGTCCCTCTGATTCCTATACCCCCAATTTTTCTCTCCTCCATTAGCCAATAGGGCCACACACTTTGGTGTTGGTAAAGAAAGTTCTGAGGCAGGGGATATGGCACAGTGAGGCTGGATGGGCAAGCAGACCTGGGCAGAGCTCAAGGGGCTCGGTGTGCCATGTGCAAGGCTGGCCCAGCCCTGTGCAGGCTCCCAGGTCAGGCGCAAGGTGCTGCAGTGCTGGCTGCAGACTGCTGTAGTCAGCCATTCACTGCTCCCAGAGGTTACCATGGTGGTATGGGGAGTAGTTGGGGCTGTGTGGGCTGTCCAAGAAGATCCCACTGCCACTCCCTCCCTGAGCTTTTTCTCTTCTCCCTCTGTGGGATCCTCTTCTTTTGTTTGCTGCATGACACAGGAAGCCAAATCCTTGCCTTTGCTAGTCTTCTGCAAATCTTCAAGCTTCTGCCTCTCAAGGGTCCATGGTCTGCGCTCATCTTCCTCAGGCCCTTGGGTGGTAAGGCAGAGGCCCTGCCTTGTTCCCTGCCCTCATTACCTGTCCAGGTGGGTAGACTGCAGGTGAGCACAAAGGACTGGAAGTCCAGTGGGTGCCTGATACCCAGGCCCCTTTCATGCAGCACCATGTGTCACTGCTGTTCACACCCTCAGGCTGGAGGGAGCCTGTGCTTCAGGGCCTCCTTTGGTTCTATTCCTAAATTTTAGTATGTTGATGCATGGCCATCACTATGTCTTTAATGCTTTTAAATGAATTCTCTTTTCTTTAATTTCATTTGCGTCTTCAGGGGTTTTTGCTTAGTTTTGGATTTCATTCTTAAAGTTGTTTGTGGTGGGAGAGTTGGTAGAAAGTCCGGTTTGCAAGATGATGGCCCTGAGAGCTTTCCTTGGGCCCCTAGACCCCACATTCCTAGGAAGCTCTTTTATATCCCAGTCCTGATTTCCTCCTTAAAATCCATTCCCATTCATAATAGTTTCCTGGAGCCTGTAGGAGAGAGCTACCATGTACCCTCACCGCTGCTCTCACATGCATTTGTGCCATGTGCTGTGCCTCCCACCGCCATGAGTGACACGACAGGAAGCTCTCCTGAAGACCACGGAAGCCAAGCCTACTACCTGCCTGCAGACCAGCTCCTGAACCATCAGATTTTCACTGGGTCACACATCAGAACATAAACAAGTTATAACATTTTCCTCTCAAATAAATCCCTTCCCAATTCTATATCTCCTACATCTAGTCACCTCTGGTTTTAATGCTCCTTACTGCACCAAAAATGCCTGGAAGGAGCTGTTTATGCCAGCCCTCTCCACCTCTTCCATTTTCTTTGAACTTTCTCTGAGCTGCTTTTCCACCAACCCCCCATCACCACCCCCCACCCCCAGTTCCACAAAACCGCCTTTGGCAAAGTCATTAATCATCACTGTGTTGCCAAATCTAATCCACTTCGTAGGACACATACCTAGCATTAGTGTGCTCAAGAACAGAGTTCTCCTTGCCTACCTCCAAAACCCTCATCATTCTGATAATTTCAACTTCACTCTTCTCGTTAGTGAGAGCAACAGCTTTGGAATAAAACCTTGACTTCTGACAGTAACACTAAAGGAGCCTGGACAGAGCTAACAGTAGCTGTGACCTGCAAGGAGAGCTGGGACTTTGTCACTGGCTGTCCCTCTGCAGACAACAGTTGCTGGGATGAAACCCAGTACAGTACAATAACTATAACTGTGGAGTGAATGTTTGCCGGGGTGCCATTCTAGGGAAGGGCAGAGTATTTGAATCTGGGACCCATGAGAGCCACTTGACTTTGTTCCAGGGCTCCTGGTGTTACATTCCCAAAGCAACTGGGTAAAAAACAATCAGGGAAGACAATCTGCAGTCATACAGCATACTGGAGAGAGACCCCAGAGGGGCTGAGCTAAAGGAGACAGCTCTGCTCCACAACCAGAGGCCAAGGTCAGCCTGTGTTGCTTGGGGTGTGAGAGCCACTCTACTGACACCTTTGTCTGACATATCTGCTGATACCTACAACAGCCAGCATGGGCCAGGAGCCTGACTGCCAGTATGCGCAGAGACATGCCTTGAATGGGAAACTGCTCCAAAACAGCTGATATTGGGAAAACTCCATGAATTCAAAATCATAGGAAATTTTGGAGGGCCGTTTTCTTCTATCTCTCCTTTTTTTCTGTTTTTCTCTCTTCACCAATGTGTATGTATCTTCTTTTTCTTTCCTATTTCTTCATGAATTTATAGAGGGTAGAAGAATTCTCCTTTTTCCTTGCTTTTTTTGTCTTCTTTTTTTCTTGTCCCTCCCCCCCCCCCCGTTGGGGGAGGGAGCCTTTTTCTTCCTTTATTCCTGTTCTATCTTTTAATTTGTATCCCTTTAACTTTTTCCCTTGTATTTTTTTTTCTTGTGTTTTTAGGGAAGGGTCTACAGGGTTTTCAGGGTCTCACTACTAAATCGGACTTGTAGTGATTTTCCTATTTACAGCCTCCCAAGAGCTGGAATCATAGGCATGCACCACCACACCAGCTCAGCACATCTCAGGGGAGGGGTCGACATGGCAGGTCCTGGGATGAAACCCTTTGGCTCCTGTGCCTACTTACAGGTGCTTTAATCCACTAAACTATTTGGCCATCCCTTCCCTTGTATTTTCATTTATCATATAATTTCTTCACTTATTCCTTTCTCATCATCTACGTCTCATTAATTATTTTCTGTTAACTCTCCTTACTTACATAACCACTCATCTACCTCCATTACAATCATTTTCCCCTCCTCTTTCTCCTCCCTCTCATGTCACACAGTTTAAGGTTCAAGTTTTTCTCTTTTTATATTTCCCTTCCGCTAACACCCTATAATTTTAATAGTTCAACCATAAAGCTTTACTGGTCATTAGATAGCTGATTGCATAAATTAGCACTGAAATATTTTCTGCAATTATAGAAGATATGTCTGTCATGCTTAGTGCCTATTGGCTGTGTACTAGTACCTGGATTGTTCTGATATTTTTGCTGTAATTGTGGATTTCTTCTCTAAGGTGAAGGGTAGTACATAACTGGTTCACATAGTATGTTAATACCCAACTTCCCTTGAATGATACTAGAGTAGCTGATTTGCTTGATTTATAGCTGATTTGCTTGATACTACTGCAGCTGACTTGCTTGATATTTATTGAATCATTGCTGAAAGATGAGAAGACAAGAAAACAAAGTATTTCTCAAATTTTCAACTCGCCCCAGTGCCAACCCAGTTAGGAGGAATTGCATAAGCCACACATGCAAATTACTCAAAAGGATAATGGAAAATATTGGAAAACAGATCAAAGAGGTACTCAGTGCAATGACAGAACATATAATTAAACAGCTAATGGAAGTAATAACCAACATGAAACTTTCAGAAAACCCTAATAAAAAGATGACTTAAACAATATGATATAAACCAGGAATGACCAGTTTAGAAAAGAATTGGAGCCCATGTAAAGGTTTTAATTAGAAATCTCGGGGATTAAAAAGTCATATTAAAAGTATGGGCAGCAGTAGGGCCAGCCAAACAGCTCAACAGATTCAGGTGCCTGCTTTGGTAGAATGCAATGGCTGGAGTTCAATCCTCAGCATACTGTGCCAGTCCCACCCCTGGGGCACACTGAGACAGTGATTGAGACTGGGTAGGGTGGCATGTGCCTATAATCCCAGCACTTGGGAGGCTCAAAACAGGAGGATCACTATGAGTCCAATCTACATAGTGAGATCCTGAACACACTGTCCTAAATTCATTTAAAAAAAATTGGCCCAGGGAGATAGCTCAGTAGAGTAAGTGCTTGCCTGGCAAGTGCAGGGTCCTGAGTTCAAAACATGATACTGCAGAAAGAAAGAAAGAAAGAAAGAAAGAAAGAAAGAAAGAAAGAAAGAAAGAAAGAGAGAGAGAGAGAGAGAGAGAGAGAGAGAGAGAGAGAGAGAGAGAGAGAGAGAGAGAGAAAGTATGGACCTCAGGAGTGACTAACACAAGGTCAGAATTTCAGAACTAGAAGACAACTGCCTTCAAAGACAAACTACTAAAAGATTACATAAAGGCAACAAGAGAACATGATAACCATATCCAGCAACTCCTAGGTGACATAAGAAGAGCAATGTCAAGTAATAATAAGAATAACTGAGGGCTGGCAAGATAGCTCAGTGAGCTAAGCACCTGCTTTGGCAAGAGCAGGGATCAGGGTTCATCCTCAGTCCTGCACACCATGCCGGCCCCACGCCCAGGGTGCACTGAGCCAATGACAGAGTCCAGGTATGGTGGCACATGCCTGTAATCCCAGTGTTGGGGAGACTGAAAACAGAAGGATCACCACGAGTCCAATCTGTAGTGAGACCCTGTACCAAATTCAGAAATGAAAGAAAAGAATAAGTGAGCAATCAGAAAACATGGTAAATAGTTTAAAGAACCTATTCATAGAAATAATAGCAGATATTGTCTCAAATATAGAGAAAGAGATAAATACACAGATATACGAGGCATAGAGAACTCCAAATACTACCATCACACACAAAAAAGAAAAGCACAGCAAATTAAAAAGAGAAAACATACCTCTCTGGGTTACATAACACTCAAAGTAGCAGAAGTCCTTTACAGAGACAAAGTATTAAAGGCTGTTAGAGACAGACAATGAATCACATATAAAGTAAACCTATAAGGATTACAGAAGACTTCTCAACACAAACTTTAAAGACCAGAAAGACTTAGAGTGAAGAGTGTCAACCCCCAAAGGGTAACAACTTCCAAACCTGACTTACGGATCTTGCAAACTTTTCCTTCAAAATTGATGGAGAAATGACAACAAGCTCCCATGACAGCAAGATTCTAGAAAACAGAATGCAAAAAATCACTCAAAAAGGTCAAGGACCAAGTAATCTCTATCCTAGGGATTCAGGAATGGCTCCACATACACAACTTAATAAATATAGTGCACCACATAAAGAGAAGCATGAAAAAAAAAATCACATGATCATCTAAATAGATACATAAAAACCAAAAAAAAAAAAAAAAAAAAAAAAGACAAAGGGCAACATCCAGTCCTACTAAAAGCTTCTAAGAAAATATGCATAGAAGGTCTTTGTCTCAATGTGATAAAATCTGTCTATGACAAACCAACAGTCAGTATCATATAAAATGGCCAAAAGCTGGAAACTAAACATCTGAAATCAGGAACAAGACAAAGATGTTCACTATCACCACTTCTCTTCAACATATTTCTTCAAATATTAACAAGTGCAATCAGGCAAAGCAAAAGATGAAAAAAAGATTCTTGTAGAAAAGTAAGAATTTACATTATCATTATTTTTAAATGATATGATCCTCTACAAAGAAGACCTCAAAAGATTCCTAGAATTAATAACCAAATTCAGTAGCATATCAGCATACAGTCAACACTCAAACATTAATAGCCTTTCTATACAAAATAACATTGAGAAATAAATTAGGGAAACAATACTTTTCACAGTAATATTAATAAAATGAAACATTTAGGAATCAACCTAACCAAGAAGGTGAAAGATCTCTACAGTGAAAATCATAGCACTCTGAAAAAGGAGCTCAAAGGAGCAAATCAAATTCAAGGGTTAGGCTCCATGCTGACTTTATGGGGACATTTCATTTGATTCCCATCCATTTTTTTTCTTTTTGTACTGGAGATTGAATCCAGGACCTTGCTCTTGCTAGACAGGCACTTGTTCTGCTGTGCTTTATCTCTGGCCTTCTCATCCTTTTTGTGTGTGTGTGCGTGTGAGATTAGAAACATGAAAAAATTAATTTCATGAACCAAGGTGGCCTTATGAAGAGGACCCAGAGGTGCAGAGAGGGGAAGGGAGAGGAGACAGACACAAAAGGAATCGAGAAATGTCACACCATATATGTGTACCAACTCCCCATGATGAATGAAATCAAACATAATGTACTACTACAAGCATGTACCAATAAAAAAGCCTGAACTTCTTTCTTCCATATCCAATCATGTCAGCTTTCCCTTCAGAATATGAACTAAATCCCTGTCCTCCTTATTGCTACTGTGAGTCACCCTCATCCTCACCTCAATTATTTCTGAAGCTTCCTAGATAGTCGACCTTCTGCATGGCTCTCCTATATTTTGTTCTCCTCAAAGACACTAGACTGCCTCTTTGAAAATGGCAGGTCATGTCTCAACCCTGGTCAGTCTTCCTCAGGTCTCTTGGTAGATGACCACAAAGTCACTACTGACTGTGCCTCTGTTACTCCTCTGGTCTCCTCTTCTACTCTTTTCTGGCTCATTCCTGTCATATAGCCTAGAAGGACTGGTCCCTATAACCTGCAGTGTCACCTTTGCCAGTGTCAAAGTAGCAAATGTGCCTAAAATAGGTTTCCTTTTCCTAGAATGCTTCCCTTGTTTGTGGCAGCCAGAGGCCTACCACCTCCAACAAACTCTTATTCCTCAGATTTCAGTTCAATGAGAATTTCACTCTGAAAGCTTGAGTAAGAACAGTTTGGATTACTCTCCACTCTCTCTTCACCACCATGTAACCTTTCCCTGCTTTAAGAGGCTCCATTCCAGCCCCCAAGTCTCACCCTTGCTTAGTCAAACTCACTTCTGTTTCAAGGAAGTGGAAGAGTTACAGTTAGGCTCATTATTGCTAATTATGTTGTGGTCACACCTGTCCTATGACCTCTTCTCTCATAACAATTCACTTACACCTTTACTAGCAAAACAATTTTTGGTCTGCGTATATGTCCTATTCTAGTGCAGACTCCACAAGTTATATGTCATGGCTAGCTCTGTATCACCAGCACCCTTCAGAATTCTTTGCATTTGTCAGATGTTCAATAAATGTCTAAAGAAGAAATAATTCCCAAAAGACTTAAGCAGAGTTTCATGAATAAAAAACTGAACAATACAATTTACATCATAATATATTCCATAGGCAAAAGCATATAGCCTAGGGTTAGAGTGTTTACCTAGAATGAATAAGACCTTGGATTTGATTCCCAGAAATGCTAAATACTAATAATGATAATAAAAGATATATAGATATATATGTACCTAAATCATTTGTAAGGCTCACATTAGAACTTACTTCAGCTTAACTTCTGATAAGATCATATTTTCAAATTTTTATAGATTTAAAAAGTTCGTGAACTTGATTCTTTCTTCAGTTCTAGTCACAAACCAAGTTGGATGAGAACCAAAGAAAATTCAATAGTAGGCTGAGACAGGAAGATCACTACAAATCTGAACTGTGTAGTGAGATCCCGTATTGAAAGAACAAAAAAATAAAGAAAATTTAAAGAAAATTCAATGGTTAGGTTCAGTGTTGACTTCATAGAGAAACTTACTTCAGTTCTGGGCCACCTAAGTCTACAACCAGAGTCCTAGAAAGAATCCAGTTTGTGAACTGAAGCATCACTGTATCTCTTACCTATTCGATCAAGGCCTGTAAAGGAAAAGCATGCTGTGGAGAAACAGCAAAGTCTGGTTTATGTAGTACATTTCACTACTGACTCACTCCTAGTTGGGCATGGGCCAAGGGCTGATAGAGTTTTATGCCTTCACAGCTATACACTCCAGGAAGCTCCTGGTGCCCTAGGCTTGCCTGAATAATCAGGAGCTATAGCATCTTGCTGCCAGCCATGTACCAAAACAACTTAAGCAGAAGTTCCATCTCAAGCTTACCAGCCTCCAACAAGCTAGATGAAAAATGACATAAAAACAGAGCAAAATAATTTTTAAAAATTGAGATAACTGCCCTCTGGTGGCGTCAGATTTCATTTCTGAATTGTTTCAAATTACAGGAATTCCTCAGCCCCTCATCCAGAGGACACATTCCAGCACCCACGGGATGCCTAAAACTGTGAAAAGTACTGAACTCTTTATATATAGTGTTTTTCCTCAACAAACTTATAAAGTTTGATTTATAAATTAGGCATGGTAAAAGCCTCTGCCAATTAACCTTAGTTGTCAGTAACTGGATCCTGACACCGGAGGAGTGACCGGCCATGACACCATGCTTACTGGTGGATGAGCTAAGGTGCTGCTGGAAGGCAGGACCGTTTGGAGCATATCACTGGGGGTGTCTCTGGAGAGCTTATCTCTGCTGGAGCACTTTCCTGGGTTCTGCTTCCCAGCCACCTTGAAGTGAGCTGTTTTGCTCCATGCTCCTTCCTGCCCTAATGCTTCCGCCTTGAAGCAAGAAGACTCCAAACTGAAAAACCATGAAACCAGGAGCCACATTAAGCCTCTCCTTTCAGTTGCAAGTGTCAAGCTGTTTCTGTCCCCTGATGGGAAAACTGATACAGAGACAATAAACTGTAGCTCTTCCTAATCTTAGGATTTCTCAGGTTGTCTTCTTTTCCTTACAGATGACTTTCACTTTTTCACTTAAAGCACTTTACAGCTTTCTTTTGGCACATTCAAGTTGCCAGCACCACTACCTTTGCACTCTGGTGGGGTGGGGGGAAAGGAGGTTACCAGAACACATGCAGAAAATGATCTGAAAACTGAATGAGTTACTACTATGTGGCTAAAAAGTGGGTTTTGTCCACACTGAGGGTACACTGGTCAAAGGAACATACCTACTCTGAACAGGATAGAGGAGAGAGTGGGAGATTACATCACAGTGTTCGGAATGGCATATGATTAAAAATTCTGAGTTATTTCTGGAACTATGTATTACTGGGCAACAGTTGAGTGACTGAGTTCTTTAACTTCTTCTTGACATTTAAAAAAATCTCCTGTGCTATTCTGTATTGGTAGAGAAACACAGACTTTCAGAAGGTAAAACCGCTTCTAGAGATCTCTCCTCTTCCATAAAAGATAAAGCAGTTGTAGGACCTGAAAAGACTGCATGAAATTATTTTTCTATGGGTCTCAGTGGAATTGATCCTTAATCTCAAAGACTATTTTTTAATTAATATGAAAATTTGTTTTAGTATGTTTGTAGCAATCATTGTGGGGGAGTAGGTGACTGCACATAACACATTTAATTCTTCACATTCCCTTGCTTTCTCTTCCCTTCCTGTCTTGGTATCTTCAACATTTGCAAAAGATCTCCCTGCTTCCTATTATCTATTTTTTGTTTTGCTATTCATTTACACATTTGGGTTTTCATGTAATAAAATGTACAATATTTAAGTTTGTGCATCTGATTTACTTCACTTGATATTATGGTGTTAAGGTGCATCCATTTTCCTACAGATGACTCTGATTTTTCCTTTTTATAGTACAATACTGCCACATTGTGTACAAAAACATTTCCATTATTCATTCATCTGTTGGACATATAGGCCGCTTCAAGATGTGCCTTTAGCTAAACATGTATCATTGTGAAAATGGTATCTTTAACTCTTTTGGGAAGATACCTAGAAGGATACTAGGGGGGTCAAAAGAATTCTTAGTTTTAGTTTTTTGAGGAATCCCCATACTAGTGTGTATAGTGGTTACCCTAGTTTACATTTCTATCAGCAGTGTAGAAGGGTTCCTCTTTCCCTGCAGCCTTGGCAGAATTTGTTATTTGATTGCTTGATCATAACCTTTCTTGCAGAGTCAGATGGAATCGCAGTGTTGTTTTAATTTGCCTTTCACTAATGGCCAGAGATGTTGAACATTTTTTTTCTTGCGTACATTGGCCGTTTGTACTTCTAAAAATTGTCTATTTATTTAAAAATTTAATCATATGCCAAAAAAAATTGTCTATTTATTCGCTTTTTTGATTGGAAGATTTTTGTTTGTTTTAGTTTTTTATATATTCTAGTTGTTACCCTCTGGATGAGGAGTAGCTGGCAAAAAGTTCCCTTCTGTAGATTATCTCTTCATTCTTTAGGGTATTTCCTTTCTTTGGAAGCAGCTTTTTAAGCTGATATAATCTCATTAGTGGATTTTTTTGGTGTTATCCCTTATGCGACTGAGGTTCCTAACTTGTGCTAATGTCTTCGGGTGTTGTACCTTGTTATCTTCCAATGAATTATTTGTATTTTAATATTTTGGGTTTTGATCCATTTTATTTTAGTATATAGTGGAAAATATGGGACTAGATTAACCTTCTATACATACAGAGCCAGTTCTCCCAGAAACAATTAGTAGTTAGATAATTCTTTCTGCAGCAGGTTTTTGGTCCCTTCCCAAAGATCAGATATTTGAATGGGCCTGGTTTTTCTGCATCCCCTATTCTGTTCCATTGACCCATATGTCTATTTTTGTGTCACTGCCATGTTCTTTTATCTTTCTAGTTTTGTATTATAATTTAAAGTCCAAGAATGTTATGCATCCTGCTTTGCTTTTGTTGCTCAGGATGATTTTTGCTATTTTGGGTCCCTTCCAGTTCTATATAAAGTTTATGGAAATTTTTTTCAGTTCTGTGAGAAACACTGGAGGTATTTTGATTAGGACTGTATTAAATCAATATATCACTTCTGGTAATATGGGAATTTTGACAATATTGATTCTGCCTATCAAGGAAGATAGGATATCTTTCCATGTGCTGATGTCCTCTTCAATCTTTTTTGTAGTTTTTGTAATAAAGGCATTCATTTCTTTGTTAGGTTAGTACCTAAGTATTTTTCTTGAAGCTATTGACTTTCAGAATGATTTTGTGTCTTACTACCTTGCTGAATTTATTAATTCCAGGAGTCATGAAGTTGAACTTTCTGGGTCTTCCATGTAAAGAAGTATATTATTTTTAATTATATTATTATGTACATAGAATGAGAATTTTATTTTTTCAAATAAGAAGAATCAAATGCAGGAAGTGTCAAAAACCACCTTGGCCACAGTGAACTCACTGATAGAGAAATTAGGGAGAACACACCCTTAACAACAGCATCAAAAAAAAAAAAAAAAGAAAAGAAAAACTTAGGAATCAATCTAACAAAGGAAATAAAGCATCTATACATTGAAACTTACAATATTCTGAAAAAAGAGATTAAAGAAGATTTTAGAAAAAGGAAACATATTCCTTTCTTTGCTCATGGGGTTTGTTGTTCATGTAAAGGAATATTATTGAATTTTGAGTGTTGACTTTGTATCCTACTACACTGCTGAATTTATTAACTTTAGGTGTCTTTTCATGGAATTTGCGCTCTTCTATCCAGAGTATCTTATCATCTACAAATAACAATAATTTAACTTTTTCCTTTCCTCTTTTTAGTTCCTTTTATTCTCTCTTCTCTAATTGCTCCAGCTGTTTCCACAACTATATTGAGTGGGAGTGCTGATAGTAGACACCCTTGTCTTGTTACTGATTTTAGCTTGAAAGCTTTCAGGTTTTCTTTTTCCCATTTAGTATAACATTGGTCATTAGTTTGTCACAGATGGCTTTTATGAGACTGAGGTAAAGACCAACTATTCCATTTTTCCATAGAGTTTTTTAATTATAAATGAGTACTGGACTTTATCAAAAGCTTTTTCTGCACCTGTTGAAATGATCATGTAGTTTTTGTCTTTGGTTCTATTAATAAAATGTATTACATTTATAGATTTGCGCATGTTGAACCCCTTCCTACATCCCTGGGATGAATCCCACCTCATCATGGCATATAATTTTCTTGATGATTTGCTGCATTTTTTTGCTAGTATTTTACTGAGGATTTTTGCATCTATGTTCCTTGGTAGATTGGCTGTAGTTCTCTTTTTTTCGGTTGGGTCCTTCTTTGGTTTTTGTATCAGTATAATACTTGCCTCCAGGAATGAATTAGGGAGTATTGCTTCCATTTGAATTTTATTAGAGTTTGAGGAGTATTAACACTAAATCTGCTCTAAATTTCTTGTAGAATTCAGCTATGAATCTCTCAGGCCCTGAGATTTTATTTGTTTGTAATTTTTTAATTGCATTTTCAATTTCATTAACTGATATTTAGAAACCATATCTTTTGATTCAGGTTTGGTAGCTAATATGTATCTAGGAATCTGTCCATTTTCTCTGTATTACATCCTGTAAGAGTAAAGATTCTTGAAGTATGTATTGATGATTTTCTGAATTTCCACAAGATCTGTGGTAATTTTGCCCTTTTTATTCCTTATTACATGAATGTGTTTTCTTTCATTTGTTTTGATATAAGGGTTCATTAATTTTATTTATTCTTTTGAAGAACAACTGATTCATTAATTCTTTGTATTGTTTTCTTTGTCCATCTTTGTCCAAATTGCATTAATTTTTGCTCTGATTTTTATAATTTCTTCCCTTCTTTGAGCTTTGGGCTTGACTTGCTCTTTTCCCAGAAGCTTGAGGTGCAACATTAGACTATTGGTTCTTGTTTTCCTCAGGTGAGAATTCACTGCTCTAAATTTCCTTCTGAGGAAATTTCCTTCTGCTTTCTTTGCATCCCACAGATTCCCATAAATTGCATCTCCAATTTCACTTGATTATAGATATTAATTCCTTCTTCAATTTAATTTGTGACCCATTTGTTGTTCAGGAGGGTGTTAAATAATTTCCGTGTGTTTATGGAGTCTTTGCAGTTTCTTTTGCCATTAATTTCCAAATTCATTACCCTATGGTTAGATAATATACATGGGTGAATTTCAATTTATTTGCATTTATTTAAGCATGATCTGTGGGCTAGTATGTGGTCTACTGTAGTGAACGTCCTGTGTGCAGCTGAAATGAATATGTATTCTGATGTGATTGGGCTTAACACTCTGTGAACGTCTTTGCCTTTTTTTTTTTTTTTTTTTTTGTCTAGTTAACCTATCTCTTCATGTCAATGTGTTGTTAAGGTCTCTCACTACAGTTGTTATTGGTTATTGGGTTTTTCATGCCTATTAAAATGTCTTACATAGTTTGGTCCTCCCATATTTAGTGCACACATATTTATGATTACCTCTTCCTCTTGAAGTTTTCCCCTAAAAATTATGCAGTGACCTTATTTATTTCATTTGATCATTCTTTGTTCAAAGTTCTCATTGTCTGCAAGCAAAATAGCTAACCCTACCCTTTTTTGGGTTCCTGTCATGTGGGGTACTGTTTTACATCCCTTCTCAATCTATGAATTTTCTTGTGAGTTAAATGTTTTTCTTCTATATAGCACATTGTTGAATTTTATTTTTTGATCCACTCTTGTTTCTTTTGGTTGGTGGTTTGAGGCCATTTACACTGATAGTAATTCATATGGATTGGGTTGTTTCTGAGGTTACTGATGTTGGTTCTCTTCTTTTCCTGTTTCTAATTGCTTGTCTTGCTTGGTGTTTTTGTTGTTGTTGTTGTCTGTTTGTTTCTTTCTGTTGTTGTTCTTGGAATTGGCTCACTTTTCTCTTTCTAGAATATCTTTCAGTGTTCTTTTTAGGATTAGTTTTGTGCTCAATAATTTCTTCAGTTGTTCTTTGTTGTGCAAATATCATATTTCTCCATTAATTTTCAGAGATAGTTTCATAGGGTATATACATAAATCTGGATTGGAAGTTGTTTTCTTTCAGGACTTGAAATACTTCAGTTCAACCTCTTTTTGATTTGGTGGTTTATGTTGAGAAATTTGCTGTGATTCAGATGGGTTTTCCTTTATAAGTCATCTATTTCTCCAACACTAGTTTAAAAAAAATTCTATTCTTGTGCTTAATTTCTGGGATCTTGATTGCTTGTATTATGCAAATTTTATATTTTTTATATTTTAATTTTATTTTATTTTGAAGAGTAAAAACAAAAGCAAGAACAAAAATCACAGACAGAAACAGGATAACATAACAGTATATATATTACAAATTTTCAAAACAATAGCTGATGAACAACAGTTGATATATTATGTTTTATCATAAAATCTGTTGCTCAGATTAACAGACAGTTATGTAAGATTGGACATATGATTAAATACTATAGCTTGCCTTTAAGAAACCCTAAATTTTTGTTCCTTTTCTTTTCTTACTTTTGTAAAACACTTATTTTAAAGAGTAAGGTAATAATTGTTATGACATTAGAAATGCTGCAAATTTAGAAGACCAAGATGACAGGTATTCAAGCATGGCTTTTATTTTACACATTGCTATCCTCTATGTAGTTGTTTAGATCACAGATATCAGCATGTAGTTAGGCAAGGTTAAAATTCTACCCATTAACTGCCATTTAAAAAAACTATGGAAATTCTTAGTACAATCTCCTCAGCCATCCTGCATATATACATGCATGTTTTTGCCCCCTACCTTTTTTCCTATCTTTTCTTCTTTCTCTTCTCTTCATTGTTTTCTTTACACTTTTTTTCATTTATTACCCTTTTTTAAAAAAATGAACATGAACTTGAGAGACAGTATGGCAATAATTGGTATGTCATGATAAGCAGTACATATTTAGAAGACCAGAATGACAGGCATTCCAAGCATGGTCCTACTATTA
This sequence comes from Ctenomys sociabilis, assembly GCA_004027165.1. Lineage (NCBI taxonomy): Eukaryota > Metazoa > Chordata > Mammalia > Rodentia > Ctenomyidae > Ctenomys > Ctenomys sociabilis. The sequence goes on from PVKA01005525.1 coordinate 50,048, forward strand.
CACATTGCTATCTTCAGTGCAATTGCTTAGCTCACAGGTATCAGCATGTATAGTTAGTCAGGGTGAGAATCCTTCCAGTTAACTGCAAGCTTCGAAAATCTGAAGATTCTCAGGATGATTGCCTTACCCACCTTGTACATATAAATGTATGGCTTTGTGTGGGAGGCACGATAGCCCCAGAGCCTCCATTTTCTTATGGAAATAGGTTTCTCTTCCTGCAAAGCTGCCACGTCATGACTTCCTGCCTCATACTCCCCCAGCGGATCACATGAGTGCCTCTAGCCTATAAGATTGCCTTAGTACACCCACATCATCGGTGATGTTGACTTCCTCCCCCCCTGCTATAAAAGCTGTGTTGCTTCCTTGAATAAACAAGACTTGATCAGAATCCTGTCTTGTCTCCATTTCTCGTGTCTCCTGTCCTTTGTCCCCTCCTTCATTCCCGGTCCTCTCCCAGGTGACTCTCGTTGACTGTCCTGCTGGACAGGACAGCTTTGCCCCTATCATGTTTCCTAGCTCTTTTCCTTGCTCTCTCTTCACTGTCTAGTCCTCATGTTCTCAATTTCCTTTTAATTGTGTTATACCTTTCTATTTTATTTCTTTTTTTGAGTAGGGAGACTAAATGATATTTACACATGTGGGCCTGGTTTATTTCACTTATGAGTATATATTCACGTGGCATCCATTTAAATATAAATGCTTTGAGTTTATCATTATTTATAGATGAATAATACTCCACTGTATAAAAATACCACAGCTTTTTCATCCATTCCTCAGGTGAAAGGCATCTTGGTTGTTTCCAAGATTTGGCTATCACAAATTGTGCTCCTATAAACACAGGTACACATATATCACTATGATATGATGTTTTCAGTTCCTCTGGGAAAATTCCCAGCAGGAGGATAGCTGGCTTGAATGGGATTCCCAGGCTTAGTTTTTTTTAAGGAGCCTCCACCCTAATTTCCATAATGGTTGCACCAGTCTACATTCCCACTATCAGTGGAGAAGGGTTTCTTTTTCACCATAGCCTCTCCAACATTTGTTAGTTGATTTGTTTACAATAGCCATTCTCTCTGGGGTGAGATGCTACCTCAGTGTTGTTTTAACTTGCATTTCACGAATGGCTAGTAATGTAGAGCATTTTTTCATACATTTATTCACTTCTTTAATCTTGTCCTCTGAGAAGTGTGTGTTCAACTTGGATGCCAATTTCTGGATTGGGTCTTTAAATTTAGGGGTCCCAATGTTTCTTAGTTCTTTATAAATTCTAGAGAGCAGACCTTTGTCTGAGTGCTTATTAGTTAAGAGTTTTTCCAAATTTTTGGGTTGGCTTTTCACTTTGTTGGTAATTTCTTTTAAAGTACAAAAACTTCTCAATAAGAAGAGGGCCCAGTTTTTAATTATTTCAACTATTACCTGTACGATTTGATTTTTGATCATGAACTCTTTGCCTACCCCCATTTCATCAAGAGTTCCTCCTATTTTCTTTCCAGGATATTTAGTGTTTCTGTTTTAATGTTTAGCTCTTTAATACATTTTGACTTTAGCATAGTGCATGGTGACAGAACTTGGTCAAGTTAAGTTTTCAGCATGTAGAGAGCAGTTTTTCCAGCACCATTTGTTAAAGAGGCTATCTTCCTTCCAGTGAGCATGTTTGGCCCCTTTATCAAAGATCATGTGGTTGAGTGTTTTCATAGATGCTTTTGTATCTCCTAATCTATTCTATTGATCCTCAGGTCTATTTCTTTGCCAGTACCATGCTGATTTTAATCACAGTAGCTTTGTAGTATAATTTCAAGTCAGGAATTGTGATGCCTCCTGCCTTGTCTTTGTTGGCCGGGATTGCCTTTGCTATTCTAGGTCTTTTCTGGTTCCAAATCAATTTGAGGAACGTTTTCTCTAGGTCTGTGAGATATGTTGGTGGTAGTTTCATAGGGATTGCATTAAATTTGTACAGCAGTTTTGGAAGTATGGCCACCTTCACAATGTTGGTTTTTCCTATTCAAGAGCAGGAAATATCTTCCCATTTTCTAAAATTCTTTACGATGTGTTTTTTCAGAGTACTATAATTTTTCTTGAGTAGATGTTTGACTTCTTTAGTTAGATGAATTCCAAGGTATTTCATTTTCTGTGGTGCTATTGTAAAAGGTATTGTCTTTCTAATTTCCCTCTCAGTGTATTTGTTATCTTTGTCGAGGAACACGCTTCACTTTTGGGTATTGACTTTGCATTATGCTATGCTACTGAATTTGTGTATCACTTCTAGTACCTTCTTGGTGGAGTATTTTGGGTCTTCCAAGTAAAATATCATGTCATCTGCAAATAATAATAATTTAACTTCATCTTTACCTATTCTTATTCCATTTCTTTCTTACTCTTGCCTAATGGCTCTCGCTAATGATCCCAGAACTATATTGAATAGGAGTGGCCATAGAGAACATCCTTGTCTTGTACCAGATCTGAGAGCAAAAGATTTCAGTTTTTCCCCATTTAATAGTGTATTAACTGTTGGGTTATCATAGATAGCTTTTATCAGATTGAAGTAGAGGCCATCTATTCCAATTTTCTGTAGGACTTTGAAAATGAATTAGTGTTGGACTTTATCAAAAGTCTTTTTTGCATCAATTGAGATGATCATGTGGTTTTTATATTTCGCTCTATTGGTATTGTGTATTACATTTATAGATTTGTGTATATTGAACAATCCTTGCATCCCTGGGATGAATCCTACCTGGTCATGGTGTATAATCTTGATGATTTGCTGTATTATATTTGCTAGAATTTTATTGATGATTTTTGTGTCTATGTTCATGAGGAAGATTGGCTTGTAGTTCTCTTTTTTAGTTGAGTCTTTCCTTGGCTTTGGTATCAGTATATTACTTGCTCTAAGAATGATTTTGGGAGGATTGCTTCCTTTTAAGTTCATTAAAAAGTTTGAGGAGTATAGTGATTATATCTTCTGTGAATTTCTTGTAGAATTCAGCTGTGAGTCCATCAGGACCTGGATTTTTCTTTGTTGGCAGGCTTTTTATTATATTTCATATTTCGTTGGGTGTTATTAGGTTATTGAGAGTTGTTATAGCTCCTTGTACCTTTCTAGGAATCTGTCCATTTCTTCTCTGTCTTCCGTTTTATGAGAGTGAAGGTTGTCAAAGTAGCTATTGACAATCTTCTGAATTTTCACTGGGTCTGCGGTGATTTCACCCTTTCATTCTTTATTGCTTGTGTTCGAATGTTTTCTTTCCTCTTTTTGATGAGGTTAGCTAGGGACTTATCAATTTTATTTAATCTTTCAAAGAATCAGCTTTTTGATTCATCAATTCTTTGAATTGTTTTCTCATTTGAATTAATTTCTGCTCTAATTTTTATGATTTCTTCCCATCTTTGGGTTCTGGGTTTGGTTTGCTCTTCCTTTTCTAGATGTTGGAGGTGCAACATTAGTGTTTATATAAATTTTCCTCTGAGAACTGCTTTCATTGCATCCCATAAATTCTGTTAAGTTGTGCTTGAATTTTCATTGAATTGTAGATATTGTTGAATTTCTTGTTTAATTTCATCTGTGACTCATTGGTTGATAAGTAAGGTGTTGTTTAATTTCAATGTATTTATGTTTTATTTTCTGTTTTCTTGTCTCATTTATTTTCAGTTTCATTGCACTATTGTCAGATAATATACATGGGATAATTTCTGTTTTCTTACATATACTTACGCATAACTTATGGACCAGTATGTGGTCTATCTTAGAAAATGACCCATGTACAGCTGAAAAAAATATGTATTCAGCTGTGGTTGGATGAAACACTCTGTATATGTCCACTAAGTTCATTTGTTCCAAGTTCTGGTTCAGTTCTGCTACCTCTGTGATAATTTTTTGTCTGGTTGACCTATCTTTTGGGGATAAGGGAATGTTAAGGTCTCCTATAAGATTGTATTGGATATTAGATTTTTTCATATCCATTAAGATTTGTCTTATATAGTTGGGTGCTCCTGTGTTTGGTGCATATACATTTATGAGTGTTACCGCTTCCTCTTGACTTTTTCTCCTAACCAGTATATAATGGCCTTCTTTATTTTGTTTGATCATTCTTGGTTTGAAGTTGAGACTGTCTGAGAACAGGATTCCTACCCTTGATTTTTTCTGAGGTGCTGGGGTATTGTTTTCTACCCTTTGACTTTCAGCCTATGAATTTCTTTATGAGTTAAGTGTGTTTCTTGTATACAGCATATTGTTGGGTTTTGCTTCCTAATCCACTGTGCCATTCTATTTCTCTTAATTGGTGAATTGAGTCCATTTACATTGATGGCTATAATAGAGATGTATTGATTTGTAATCGACATGTTATTTACCTGCTGTTGTTTACTCCTTTTTGTCCTGTAAGTGTTTGCCCTATTTAGTGGGTTCCTTCTGTTGTAGTTTATGAAGTTCTGACCATTTTAGTCCCTCTCTACAACATTTTTCAGTAGTTTGTGTAGGATTGGCTTTGCCATCATGAAATTCTTTAGCTGTTTTTGTCATGAAAGTATTTCAGTTCTTCATCAAACTTGAAAGAGAGTTTTGCAGGGTATAGTAGTCTGGGCTGGAATTTGTTTTCACAGAGGGCTTGAAGTACTCTGCTCCATGCTCTTGCTTTCATGGCTTGTGAAGTCTTCTATTATTCTGATGGTTTTTTTTTGTTTTTGTTTTTGTTTTTTTCCTTAAATGTGATGCTTCTTTTCTCTAGCGGATTTCAGTATATTGCTCTTGTATTGGATTTTTGGTGTCTTGACTATTATGTCTCAGTGTATTTTTAATTGGATTCAAGTTATTTGGCGTTCTGTATGCTTCAGTTACCTGAATGTCAGATTGTTTCCTCATATTTGGGAAGTTTTCTGCTATTACTGCTGCCCATATTCTTTTCATATTATTTGTATTGACTCCTTTCTCATTGATGCCTTATTAGTCTTATCTTTGCATCATCTTGCAGGTGATGAATTATTTTGTCCTGCATACTACTTGTTTTTAAGAGATCTTTTCTTAGCTTTTCATTAGCTGCAACATCTTCAAGATCTGAAACTATCTTCACTTTCACACAATTTTCCAAGTTGTGCTTGAAATTTTAAGTTCCTCTATATCTGTTTGACCCTGCCTCTATTGCTCATTCAAGGAATCTGTCACTTTTCTAATCTCTACTTTTTAATAGTGTCTTCTTGAGAAACAGTTGTTAATTCTTTTACTTCAAAGATTATTTCTGATCTGATTTCCTCCATGTTTCTGCATTTGATTCTTTACTTCAGATGCTATTAATTCAGAGACTACCTTTTTCATTTCAGAGATTAGTTCTGATCTGAGTTCCTCTATACCTTTCTGCTGTTGTTTCTTTACTTCAAACGCTATTAATTCAGACATTTCAGCTGTGTTAGTGTCCTCTGCAGTTGTTCTGTGAGTTCAGGACCTGAGATTGCATTTTTGCTCCTTCTCTTTTCCATTTTGTATAGTACTGTCCTCTGATCTTTGGTGTAGAGGTTTGGTGCAGACCTACTAAGTTTGAGTTCAACCAGTTGTGCCTGCCTTAGGTCTGGCTACTATACTCAGCTCCTTCCTGCTGCAGCCCTTGGAGATGAACCTGTTGTTCAGCCTTGGAGATGAACCCTCTGGCAAGATGTTCTGCTCCTGGATTAGCTGGGTGGCTCTGATTCCTAGTCTCTGTGTAGGGACTTCATTTGCAATTTCACCCCAGGCCTCTATGCCAGGCCTGTGCTGGATCTGGAGGGGTCAAGGGGGCACAGGAGAATGCAGAAACTGTCCAACACACTCACAGGGCCTGAGCTTGGGTGGGTCTGAAGGCATCTCGAGAGCACAGGGGAAGTTTACACTCATAAGGTGGGTTGGGCTGGCTCTGGACGGGTGGAGGGGTCCTGAGAGCATGGCGAAAGATCTCACTCATGTGCCTGGCCTGGGCTTGGTGCAAAGAGGTCTAGCAGGCACAGGGGAGCACAGAAGCTCTCCCACACACTCACAGGGTCTGGGCTTGGGCCGGTGTGGAGGGGTCCCTTCCTCTTGTTTAAACCTTAAGTTCCATTTCCATTTGCTGTATATGTTGTATATTTCAGGTTTTATTTCTTCTTTTGGGTTGTTACACTAGGGAGACAATACAATATTTACACATGTGTGCCTAATTTATTTCATTTATTAGTATAGCCTCTAGTTGTATCCATTTTCTAGGAAGGCTTTGAGTTTCTTTTTAGCTGAGTAACACTCCACTGTATAAAAATACATCTTCAACTTTGTTCCAGCCTGCATGGTGCTCTACATTCTGCACACATTCCTAGTGCTCTACAGACACAACGACAGTCTCTAAGTCCCCAGCTTCTTATCTCTGCCCTATTACCAAAATGTCACTTTCTAATAAGCTAACTCTGAACAAGCTGAAAGTGAAGGGGAAGAGAGTAATAAGAGTGGATTTCAATGTTCTTATGAAGAATAATCAAATAAACGATAAGCAAAGAATCATGGCTGCTGTCCGAAACATCAAATTCTGCTTGGACAATGGAGCCAAATCAGTTGTCCCTATAAGCCACCTTCACCGGCCAGATTGTGTCCCAATGTCTGAAAAGTACTCCTTACAGCCAGTTGCTGTAGAACTCAAATCTCTGCTGGGCAAGGATGTCTGACCTTGAAGAACTGTGAGGAAGTAGAGAAAGCCTGTGCTGACCTATCAGTTGGGTCTGTCATCCTGTTGGAGAACCTCTGCTTTTAAGTAGATGAGGAAGGGAAAGGAAAAGGTGCTTCTGGGAACAAAGGTAAAGCTGAGCCAAACTAGATGCTTTACAAGCTTCACTGTCCAAGCTAGGGAATATCTATGTCAATGATGCTTTCAGCACTGTACTCCAAGCCCACAGCTCTAAGGTCGGAGTCAATCGACCACAGGAAGCCAGTGGATTTTTGATGAAGGAGCTGAACTATTTTTGTAAGGCCTTGGAGAACCCAGAGTGACTGTTCCTGAGCATCTTGGGCAGAACTAAAGTTGCAGATAAGATCCAGTTGATCAATATGCTGGACAAAATGAATGAGATGGTTATAGGTGGTGGAATGTCTTTTACCTTCCTTAAAGTGCTCAACAACGCAGAGATTGGCACTTCTCCGTTTGATGAAGGATCCAAGATTGTTAAAGACCTGATGGCCAAAGCTGAGAATGGTGTGAAGATTACTTTGCTTGTTGACAAGTTTGATGAGAATGCCAAGACTGGCCAAGCCACTGTGGCCTTTAGCATACCTACAGGATGGAGGGCTTTGGACTGTGGTCCTCAGAGCAGCAAAAAGTATGCTGAGGCTGTTGGTCATGCCAAGCAGATTGTGTGGAATAGACCTGTGGGGGTATTTGAATGGGAAGCTTTTGCCAAGGAAACCAAAGCCTTCATAGATGAGGTGGTGGAAGCCACTTCCAGGGGCTGCATCACCATCATAAGGGGTGGAGACACTGCTACTTGATGTGTCAAATGGAACACAGAGGATAAAGTCAGTCATGTGAGCATTGGAGATGGTGCCACTTTAGAGCTTGGAGAAGGTAAAATACTGACTGGAATGGATGCTCTCAGCAGTGTTTAGTGCTTTCCTGCCTTGTGGTTCCTGTGCACAGCCCCTATGACAATCTGCATCTCCACTTGGCACTAGCTGAAACTTTCCTCCATGCTGAGATTCAGCTAATGGCCAAGGGATGCAGCATCAGTAACCCTTAAAGTTATACATCTCAGCTGATGTTTACTGCACCCTGGACTTAACTACATTCAAGATGCCATTTAAGTTTCTTAGCGATTAAATCGTTGTGCATTCTAGAATGAATCCATAGTTGCCTGTTAAAAAAATGAGCTGTTTCAAGTGGCTTCTTCTAATTTGCTTTGTCACTGCTCATTACTGAGCATAGACATAAAATGAAACTCGTTATGGGGAGGACAAAGTTATTGATGGTATATTCAATGAAAAGTAAGTGTCCCCCCCAAAATACCACATCTTTTTCATCCATACCTCAGTAACGGGCATTTTGGTTGCTCCAAGATTAGGCTTGACAAACTACGCTGCTACAAACATAGGTGCACATATATAACTACGGTATGATGCTTTCAGTTCTTTTGAGAAAATACCCAGAAAGGGAATGGCTGGATTGAATGGGATTTAGAGCTCTATGTGCCCTACTTAATTGTATATTCTTTTCCCATGCTGGTAATTTTCTGCATTCCACTCTTTTTACATCATTTGTGTTGACTCCTTTTTCACTGACACCTATCAGTCTTACATTGTTCTTCCTTCCATCATGTGCAGCTGTTCACTTATTTCCTGGTCCCTTGTAAGTTTTTAAGAGAACTTTCATTTCATGATCACTATAATTCTATTTTCAAGGTCTGAAAGTCTATCTTTAGTTTCTTTCAAGCAATTTTGCCAGCTTTCAATTGAATTTTTAATTCCTGAACATCTCTTTGAATCTGCTTCATGCATTCTAATTTTTCTATATTGTTCAGTGTTTCCACACTGTTCCTATTTTCCTAAATTCTTTTTATGTCTTTTCTAGGTATGCTGAATAATGCCTTAAATTATTACTTTTTTTAACCTAAGAGATTATTTTTGACTTTATTTCCTCTCTGGTCTCATGGTTTTGTTTCTTTCATTTCATTGCTATTATTTCAGAAATTTGAGGGGGTCTCCCAATTTCCCTATGATGATGTCTCCTGGACTTGTTCTGTAGGCTGGAAATCTGAGGTTGCATTCTGTTTCTCTTGCCATTTTGTTTCAAAAGACTTTTCTGTTATGATTCTTGTGAGCTTCTATAGTACGTAGGTACACTATCAACGTTTCTCTAGGAAAAGTGTTTCAACAATGCTATATGTGTGTGGAAGATTCTTGGTTTGGGTTTGTCCTAATAGTCTATCTTCCCAATTAAGAGTCAGTAAAAAGAATAAAAAAATAAAAATAAAATAAATAAAAGGGAGGCAACCAGTTAACTCAGCAGATTAAAGCGCCTGCCTAAGCAGGCGCAGGGACCAGAGTTTGATCCCTGTTGTGCAGTGCCAGCCTTTCCCCAGGGGTGCACTAAGACCAATTGAGACTGGGCATGATGGGCTGCGCTTGTAATCCTAGCACTTAGGAGGCTGAAAACAGGAGAATCACTGAGTCAGATCTATGTAGTGAGACTCTGTAGAACCTGTACTAAAAAGAAAAAAAAAAAGATCCAGTATTGTTGTTTGTTTGTCCTTTGGTGTAGAGTTGTGGCAGGATTATTACCCTGGAGCTTCCAGCATTGTTATAAAAAGGAGAACTGATTAAAACAAATATACTATCCTAGCTAAAGCAGTGAAATTAGTAATAACAATAGCATCAAGCACAATTTACAAACTAACAGTGATTAATTATTGATATTATACTTTAGATCACAGGAGTAAAATCTATAATTATGTAATAGAACCAATCATAGATTAGGAATGTCTAGTGTTTCCCTTTGGTATAAAGATGTAACCCTGAGGCTGGGGAGTTAGCTCAGTAGAATATTCGCCTGCCTGGCAAGCATAAAGATGTGAGCCTGTAAAGGGTAAATCTAAGCAGGAGAGTGTCTAAAATAAAAATAACTGGAAGAGAAGTAGAAGTAATGCTGGAAGATAAAGAATTTCTATGCAAGATTTATGAATGCAGAGGTGTTAGAAAAAAAAAAAAAAAAAAGACCACTTGAGGGATAAAGGAAAATAAGGTAAAAACAAAGAGAAAATGAAATAAAATTATATTTAAAAAGTGATGGGTGGCCCCACCCGTTTTTATTCCCTGTATCTTTGTCCCTATGCATAATGCTGATATACCTAACTTACCACCCGTTGGCTTGTATTTTAGACTTGTCCATCTCACTAGTCACACCTGTCCACTGTGTGTGCCTTAGCCGTGTCCCTACTGGGTGTCTGCTGCTCCCCTAGTGGCCTGGCCCCATGGTATAGGGGGAGGGGCGACACACCTGGGTTTCTCTGATGGGGCTAGCTGTTGAGTCCCAGATTCTTCCCATGTTGGTTACTGGTCCTGTGGTGGTCTGATCTTTGTAATCATTGGCTGCACTGTTTGCCACAATCTTGAGGAGTTTTGCATCAATACTCATTTGGCCGGTAGTTTTCTTTAAAATCAGAATTTTTACTGGGAGTTAGAACGCTTCTGAGAGGGACAGAAATGGGAGCCAAGCAGCTTGCTCTGTGTAGTTTTCCTTTTATTTAAATTCTTGTCTGCTTTTGACTTTGAATCTCACATTCCCCCTCATTCTTCGGGTCAATTTGCCTGATCAAGTAGCTCTCTGAAACTATCTTTGAATTTGACTTCTGATTAAACTTCAGATTCAGTGTTCCTTCAAGAAATTTTCTTATGGCCAGGCACAGTGGCACACACTTGCAGTCTCAGTACTCAGGAGGCTAAGTGAAGGAGGAGGATAGCTGTGAGTTCGAGGCCTACCTAAGCTACAAACTTAGTTCATGGCCAGTCTTGTCTGGAGAAATCTTTTTTTGTATTATTCTCTTGTCTCAAACCTATGCTAACTTAAGAATCTTATTTTATTGCTATAATATTAGAAGTATGGCTCCATTACTACAGTATTATGTAGGCCAGTGCTTTTTTATTTTTTGAGAGATTTTTCTATGTATAGTTCAGGTTGCCTTTAAACTCAATTATGTACCCTGGGCTGGCCTCCAATTTGCGAGGATCCTCCTACCTCATCTTCCCAAGGGCTGGGGTTACAGGCATGTGCTACTATATCTCCCCCAGGTCAGTATTTTTTTTTTCAATCCCTCAGAGCTGGGGATTGAACTCAGGTCCTTCTGCTTATCAGGGAAGCGCTTATTCCACTGAGCCATCTCCCCAGCCCCAAGTACTTTTTCAAAGGTAATATTTTAACTTATATATACTTGAAGCCTATTAAATCTTTGGTAAAGTGTATACTTGAACAAATGTCTGGAATATAATAATTCTATTATGTCATGATCACATTCAAAGTTGTTGTAGTCTATACAACAAGTAAATGAGTTCTACTGAAGCTGAATAACTTGCCTGCCTAATACTTTACAGTCAGGGGAAGAGACATTTTGGAGTATATACAAATAGGAAAAAAATCAACAATCTTACTACTCCAGCCTTCTGTGCACCAAATGCAGTGTATTTCCTATTTTACAGAAGAGACACACAATACATTTTTTTTTAATGTTTAGACTTTCCTTAGTGATAATAGCTTTGATAGAATTTTTCATTGACAGAAAATTCAGTATCAAGGGAAAAGGACTATAATCATACTTAAATTGGGACAGCTTAGCCTGATAGAAAGAGTACTGAGCTGAAAACTGGGGTATTGATTTGACTAATATTTAGGAGGAATAAAAATGTGATCAGCATATTGCCTGCAGCCTTAAGTGGCAGTTTGGCAGGAGAGAAGATATGTCATATGTGACAGTAATATGAGACAGAATGTGATGAATTCTAATAGTTTTGAGTATGAGTGCACAGATGTGAAGAATCACTCAATTTTAGGAAAATAAGTAATGCTTTTGGAAGCTTTTTTTTTTTGATACAGGCCCTTGCTATGCAGATCGGACTTGTAGTGATTTTCCTGTCTCAGCCTCCCCAGTGCTGGGATTACAGGTGTGCACTACCACGCCTGGGGGGTGGATGGCATGGCCTGCCTGGGGTTCCAACTCAGATCCTTGTGCTTGACAGGCAGGTGCTTAGACTGCTGTGCTCTCTCTCTAGCCCTTATAAGCCTTTAAATTGTGTGAGAAGAGGAAAAATGCAGTTCATTTTCTTTTTCTTCAGCTCAGCAACTCACTTCCTCCAAAAGTACAATGGACATTTTTGTTTTGTTACTGTTGTAACAACAAGGCCTCATTATACAGTCTGGACTCATAGTAATCTTGTTCTCAGCCTCCCCTGTGCTGGGATCACAGGCATGTGGCACACACGATATTTGGACTGGCACAGTGCACCTGAGGTTTGGGGACAGCATGCAGTACCAGGGATTGAACTTAGGAGTGCCAAGCTGCTTCCCCTGCCCTTTAAATAAACAATTAAAAAAGAAAAACCAAAACAACCTTTTTAGAATTTGAGAAACTTACTAAAAGCAACCAATTTAATGGTAATGTATTTGTTGAAGAAAAACCACCTCACTAAGAACAGTTTATGTCATTTTAACCTCAGGTTGTCCTCTTCCCCTTTCAGTTCAACCAGGGAAGGACAAAGGGTGAAAGAGAGTTGATTTCGAGTACAGAAAAAACTCTATGACCTTGGGACTGTCAACAACAGATGCAGGTTGGGGATGCAGCTTACTACATTCATAGCACCACCACCACAACTAACCAAGCAACAGAGCAATAAAATAAATATAGTTTTAAAAGCAAATAGGTTAGTGCAGCTGGTCCAACATTCTGATTTTGGCTGAGGCAAGTAACAGGTTAGCAGAGAAGACAGAAAATTAGCAGGAAAAGCCACAGAACGAGACAGCAATACTATATCTTTCCATGTTCCTCTGGGGCCTTGGAAGACCACATATAGTGTGAGGGAGAAGCCTCCTTCACCTTTGATAGTGGGAATGGATAGATCAGACCAAGGCCTGGGAGAGCGCACCACAGGGACAGCATTACTTGTCTGTCTTGCAAGAGTAGGTGTCAACTTAACAACAAGGCAGGCATGCCCAGGGCAGTTACAGCTAGCAATTTAACCCTAGCACATAGGTCCTTTCCTTAGCTCCTCATGGGCTGAGTACCAAGGGGTAGAGTCTCCGCACTCATCACCTATACCTTGGCCCATTATCTCTGCAAACATTCTGTGGGCTTAAAGGCAAATGATTAAGCCACTGGTGGGTAACTCCTTAGCTTCAGTACTTTTCCAGTTAACATAGTAAAGCCATCCTTTATTTTACTCAGCCTTTCAGATGTCTGACCTTATTCAAGTCTGTAAGCAACTAGGCAAAATTGTCTAACAGTAGCTTCCTCAAGTTAAAAACTTTATCTTGAAAACAGAACACTTTTAGGTCTTTATTTCTTACACAGAAGAGCAAGGTTGAGCACACATTCAAAAGAGAACAGATGCAGCCCTGGCTACTTCCACACATTTCTAGCTGAGAGAATGGAGCTTTGGACACAGGCAGAAAAGAGTGGATGGTCTGGGGTTAAACAAGAGCTAGGAAGACTTGTAACTAAACTTTGAATGTGTTCTCCAATCCACACATACATCACTGACAATAGGTAGCATCACTTACTGGGTAAAGATACTTGAATACAGTTTCTGAGAAATCACTGGCTGACCATTAACCTCTTCTGACACAGAACTGACTCCTAGGAAGCCAGGCTTCAAAAATATAAACAGGATTTTTAAAATATGAAACTGAGCAGAGACATCAATACACCATGAGGGAAGGCACTCTCCACAGAATCAATTGAAAAAAATCACTCAATAAATAGTAGTGGCACCAACTGCTTCCCAGGTTAGGGGAGATCAGATCAGAATCCAGTTATTAAAATAATGTTTTCTGAAAGTTCCAGTATGTATAAAACTACAAGATATTCAGATAGTGGCCTATAATGGAGAAAAGGTAATTAGTAAAAATAGTCTCTGCCCTTGATTTAAGTCCATTACATACCATTTCTCCTACCTCTGGCTCTAACAGTGAAAGGCTTCAGACCTAGCCCAATGTCCCTGGAAGAAGGGTTGAGGGCAACCGCTCTAAGTACAGTTAGTAGTTCATAATACTGGGATGGAGAAGACATACATCAGTGAAGCTGAACTGATAATCCAGAAATAAAACTTTATATTAATTATTGATACTTCACAAGGGTGCTTGTGCCATTTAATAAAGAGGATAATTCTTTTCAACAGTAATAGGATAACTGCATATCGACATACATAAATGTCAGTAGATATGGAGATATGAAAAATGAGCTCAAAAGGGATCACAGACCTCAATGTAAGAACTAAATCTATAAAATACTGAGGGGAAAAAACAGTTCTACATGTTTGCTGATATTATATTAGGCAAGAAATCACAATCTAAAATACAGATAAAATACTTCATCATAGTTACAAGTTCTTTTATATTTCAAAAGATGCAACTGAAAACTGAAGACAAATGACCATCTCAGGAAATAAAAATATATATTTTATATATATATATTGTTATATATTAATCACATATATATAGTACAACTGAAAGAGTTGAAAACAAAAGTATCTGAACAGAGCACTTATCAATCATATACATAACTAAAAGCATAGTTCAACATTAGTCTTTACCAAGACAGAAATTAAAATTACTAAGATATAACTTTGTACCCACTAGAATGACTATAAGGAACGCAGACAATAAAACGAGGCAGAAAACAATGGTGAGAATGAGGAGAAAAAGATACTCTTACCTTCAAATAGTTGGTGGGAATATAAAAGCAATCATTCTGACAGTTCAGGAAGTTTTTAAAAAATATGTATCTTAATGCTACTTCTAGGTATCTACATGTCCAAATGAAATAAAAAGGTATGTGCAGACAGAGACTCATGTGGAGGTATTTGTAACAACGTTATTCATGAGAGCTAAAAAGTGTAGCAGTCCAGATATCTCATACTATGAGCAGACAAAATACAGCATATAATACAAGAAACTATTTTCAGTAAAAAGAAATCAACTCTTTGACATTTACTTCAGCATGGATAAACTTTAAAAGTGTTATGCCAGTAAAGAAGCAGTTCATTCTAATATGAATATCCACAAAAAAAATATTCCACAAAGACAGAAAATAGATTAGTGGGTGCTAGTGGCAAGTATGGAAATAAAACCAACTGCAAATAAACATACTGGATTTCTGTGGACAGTGGGGTTGTTGCTACAACTTTACAGACTGATCAGAACATGATGAATTGCATACGTAAAATGAGTGTCACTGGACTTCAGTGAAGCTATTTTCCAAAGTTAAGCATGGAAATAAGCAAGTTTTCTTAAGAGTCCTATCAGACAAAAATAAGCACTATTAATTTTGGTTCATACATCTTATTCATTTTTATATTAGTAAACTTTTAAAAAGAACAATTATTTCATAGACCCATGAATGATAAAACTGAAAACTCGGATTCTGTTGGGTTTCTTTTTATATAAAAACAAACTAGAATACTTAAGTTTTCTTTTTAAAAAATGTTTTTGGACTAATTTTGCATGCTTACACCTGAACAACTAATTTGAAGACAATATGCAATATAACAACCATTGTTGAATTACTATCATTTTGTTTAATGAAATTCTGTATCATTTTTTTTTTAGTATTTTTTCTCCTTAAATAATAGATCTTTTTCTGCTTGAAAGAATGGTGGAACACATAATTTTCTTGGCAGTTTATTGCTTGCTACTATTTTCCCCAAATTCCTTTAAGAATTATTACTCCAGCCTGTTGCTCATGAAAATGCCAATCACAAATACCACATGACTTTTCTTCAGAGAAGTATTAGTTGTGCTGCTATGACCTCAATCACTGTAAAACATTCACCTTCCATGGCCATTGTGACTTTGGAGAAGAGCCAGAATGTTCATGGTGCCACATCCAATGAATAAGGTGGATGAGGACACAACATACTGATTTTACCACCCGGGATTTCCACTGGATGGCACTCAGCAGTGGCATGGATTGTATTTTTGATCACAAGAAAAGACACTCAAATGAGAGAGATTTTTCCAGAACTGCTTCAAAAAGTACATGGTAAGTGTACTTGAAGAGGGGAGTATTTTGAGAGGGAGTAATGGCATGTGTCTAAAAAATTTATTAGTATATTTGTAGTATACATTTACAGTCCTTGTGTAGAGTTGGTACATATACACAATACATCCTAGTAACACATCCCACAAACTGTTTTGTGACCATCCCTCATAATTATGAGTTTGAGCCGTATAAAAGATTTTTCTCACTTAATTTTCCTAAAAGTCCTATTATGCTAAGGAACTTGAGGCTAGATGGGGTTAGGAAATTCATCTTAGAAAGTAAACTGGAGGTTACCAGGAGTTGGAGGCAGAGAATAATATGGAGTCACACTGCTTAATGGTTAGAGTCCATATTTTGAATGCTGAAAAAGTTTTGAAAATAAATACTAGCAATGACTGTATAATAGTGAATTATTCAAAATAGCAAACTTTATGAGATAGTGAGATTAAAAATTGTTGGAAATTTGTATTAGGTCAACCAACGTGTTAGGGTGCATATTCACTCATTAACTCATTACAACACAAATGTTATTTGCACATGGACAATTCCTGTACAACCCAATGAGAAAACGTAAATCTCCAGTACCTGGCAGAAAGAGGCCTAGATTTTATAAAATTATACTTAGTTCTTTATGCTTACAATCTTAACAGGTCTTGTTTTAGTTACTTTGGAAAATTTGAATTTTGAGGCATCCACAATGTATTCCAAATCTAAAATTTTGATGTTGAAATTCACTGTACCATAAAGACTTAGACCTCACAGATCTCAACTTCACTTCAAAAGGCTTTCCCCTACCTTACTGGACACTTTATGGGTTCATAGCTTTAAATATGCTATGGTCTTAGGATGCACCAAACCACTATAAACACAGCTCAGTTGATCTGCAGGCCCCTTATGTCTGTATTTGCCAATCGATCACTGAAGCAGGGTCAGGTAGGACTTATTAAGTCTTAGTGGTAACTTACACAGAAAGCTAAGATTGTTTTCTTAAAATACGCTGGAATAAAAATTCTCAGCAAGCTTTTCTTTATTTCTCTATAACATCAAGGATGTGAAAATAGTTTGGATTCAAGAACTCTTTTTTTGCAGGGTAGGGAGTTAAAAATCTATTTGGTTCTTGCAAGGTCTCACTATGCAGCTCAGACTCATAGTGATCCTCCTGTTTTCAGCCTCCTCAGCGCTGGAATTACAGGAATAAACCACTATGCTTGGACTCTGTGGTTGGTTCAGTCCACCCTGGGAATGAGGTTGGCGCAGTATGTGGTGCCGAGGATTGAATTGCAGTCCCTGTATTTCCCTAAGCAGGCACTTTCATCTGCTGAGCTATCTCACCAGACCTCAAGGAATAGTCTGAATGAGACTGAAGACTGTTACTTATGGTAATTGCCAAAATTGTTCTTCTGTGTAAAGGAAGACACTGAATTGTCACCAGTAGGTAAAAATGAAAGATTTACAAAGGCTTTTCACATAAAGAACATCTTTATTTGATCTTCAATATACAATATTACCTTTGATCTGTAAAAATCACATCATGGAGGACAGGACTGGAAACCAGTTCAGGAGCAGCCAATGAGTTCCAATTTGGGTGGTTATACTCACACCACTTAGCACTTCACGGAAAGATCTTACCAGCAAATTTAAGACCAATGAGATTAAAGAATGGCATTTTAATTCCCAATTCAGTACTAAACCTGGGGATGCTTTATTAACCAAGGAACAACTAATCTTTAAATTTTCTAAAAAATAAATAATAATAATTTTCCCAACAAAAAGCTGAGCTTATCTTAAGGAACTCTTGTAGTATGCAATTTGTAGAGCGCTACAGCATTCAAATGGCTTCAAAATATTTGCAACTGTTTTAAAGCCTGTAATGTAATACAATTAACAATGGTGTAGCTGAGTACCCAAACTTATATTTATACTGAGCTAAACAACCTTAAAAGAGGTCAAAACGTAGAAAGGCAGCTCCTCTGTAATTTGGAAAAGATATCTCTGGCTCTGTCATTGATACAGGCTTCCTTCCATAAGAATTTCCAAAAACAGTGAAACATTTGATGAAGCTCTTAGTGAAAAATCTATTACTGTATCTGTCAGAATGATTGTACACTGCAATGTACACGCTAGTTAATATGCTGCTGTGTAATTTTGTGAGCAGTTATGTGAATTCTGCAAATGTTGGCTGCAAATCAAGTTTGAAATGGATTAGTTGTTAAACAGTAAAAGTACAATGCTGAGTTTGAGGGGCACTTAACTGGAAATAAGGCATATTTACATTCTGAAAGAATATTATTGATTTGTAAAGGTCTGTAGAGAATTATGTAAAGAAAGAGGAAAGGAGTTTTCCTTTCAGAAACACCTTTTTCCTGCATCTTTCATGATCAGGCTCTTCCAGAGCTAACAGGGCAGTAACCTTTTGAAGTATAATGGTTTCTGTCAAATGGCAAATGAAGCACTTAACACATATTCTGTTGCTTAGAATTTTTCCAAAGATTTTTAATAGCACCAAGATCAGGAATTCTATGATATTCTTGTCTTAGAGCTCAAAGGGTACCAAACTGGACAAATTTCTGCAGCCCCAGCAATTCAGAGTCCCAAACTAAGGGTCAATAAGCAGGCACAATTTGGGGACCAAATAGTATTTTGATGCCAGACCTTTTTTATGTGGAAAATTTATGGCATCAAATAGTAAGCTGAAGATAGTGTCTAATAGCATATACACTCAATTCTGTCGCTTTCATGAGAGTCATATTATTCTGAAACCTGAACAGAGTCTGCAGGAATACATGTACTTTCTACACAACAAAACACATAGCTTTAGGTAACACAAATACACACGAATTAGCACATACACTTCTTGCTTTAACAATAAACCTTGTAAATTAAGATGCATAGAAAAAATGCAGACCAAAAGTTAGAGGGTCTTATACAAATTACATATGGAATCATGTTAGCAGCTATTACCTGTGGACCATCTCCAGCCCTCCATTTGTTTTATAAATAGTCTTATTAGAATGCAGATATATGCATTCATTTAAATGTCATCTACAGCTGCTTTCATACTTCAACAACAGAACTGAATCTGTATGCTCACATATTTATTATCTGGCCCTTTACAGAAAAAGCTTGCCAAGTGCCAAGTGTATAGAGATCAAAAAGAACATTCTCTCATGATGTAAAGAAGCTAAAGTAAGAGAACACCATCTTCATCAATGTTCCTGAATCAAAATAAGTACATTAAAATATCTCTGTATCCTATGAGTTACTTAAATATTTTGCATATAATCTGTGTCTCAAAACCAGTCTCTGTGTTTGTGAATTGACAATAGGCCTGTATATATTTATGTACACATCTATATAAACAGTGGACAAGACACAAGCTAGCCAAATCGAGGCTAAAGAAATTATCAGGAACTATGGTTTGGAACCTAGAAATATTTTACTGTGTTTTTCTTTATATTTAAGAAATATGGGTACTACCATTAGTAGGAAGCATACCAGAGCAAAGAAATTTATAACTGCAGATTTTACTCATGAATTGACAAAAGCTTTATGAGTATAAAATAACCAGCCTTTCTAGAAAATATTAGTTTTAATTATGCATAAAGTGATATACCAAAATATGAATGCTTTTATTTCTGAAGTAAATACTTTAGTCAAAGTTGCATCAGAATCAAATATTTGATCTTTTCCAATAGATTTTAGTTATTAACTACAATTACAGTTGTTAGTATTATATAGTAACACACTGTTTAAAATATATTATAAACTTTTTCCTCATTAATTTAAATGAAATATAAAATTAAGAATTTTGTAGTATGATTCACATTGGAAAACATTTATAATGGTATGAATTACTCTCATACAGAAAATGTCACTCAAATTACATAAAATATTCTAATGCATTAAGGTGCCAGGCACAAGGCCTGGCACTTACTTGGTACTCCATAAATGTGTTCACTCATTCTCTCATTTACTCATGCATTCATTCAAAGAAATTCAAGCTTAAGGAGAAGCTACATTATAATAAGAATGGCAAGCACAATCTTGTATCAGTGAATTTGAAGTTGTGACAAAGACTTTGGCAATGCAGAGTGGAGAATGAAAAAGGGTGATGAGCAAAAATTTCAAACTGCTTGGTTAGCATCTACCAAGTAAAGCCCCTGCGTAGCCCTAGGTGACATCATAGAAAAATCAAGGTTAATATCCCATAAAAAATGTGTTCTTTCAGTATCAGGTCTTACTCCTTCATATAAACAAATGCTCAAAGACAGGAATAAGCTGGTATTAGGGAGACTTTAATATGTACAAGCTACCAAAAAGTAAAAATCACCTGACTAGGGACTCATTTCTCTGCACTGGAACTTCTTTTTTGGTTATAGGATTATTCACTTGGTTTCAACAACTTTACATTGGTTGAGATTCATTCTAGTTGAATTTTTTCTTAATGGATTGAACAAAAAAATGTGATTGTAAAATAAGACAAATGTACAAAGTAGTTGGGGTGAGCAACATTCTTACTTAATCTTTTATGTATCAACTGATTAATCTACTCTGCATAGCTGTGCCACAGGCACAAGGTGAGATGTCAGAGCTTTGAGGAGATACCGAGAAGAGAGTGTTTCTGGGCTTTTTCACTGGTCTTACAAATAAATGCAAGGAATACTAAACCTGAGTAATAAAGTCTAAAAATGCAAAAGGCCATGAAGGACAAAACTAGAAGATACAGGATTGATCTTGGAGGAAGTTATTTTAATAATCTATAACAAAAATAAGACATGACAATGGCTAGGTATTTGTATTTGATTTTCGTTGCCTTTGGTATTGACAGAAATAAAAGCATTAGGGCCAGCCAAATAGCTCAGTGGATTAAAGCATCTGCTTAGGCAGACACAGGGGCCAGGGGTTCAATTCCGGGCCTGCTGTGCCGGCCCCAACCCCCCACGGTGCACTGAGATGGCAAATGAGACTGGGTGTGATGGCATGTGCTTATATCCCAGCACTCAGGAGACTGAAAAATGGGAAGGATCACTACAAGTCCAATCTGTGTAGTGAGACCCTGTAGACCCTGTACTAAATACAAAAAAGTTAAAAATTAAAAAAAAAAAAAAAAAAAAAAAAAAAAAAAAAAAAAAAAAAAAAAAAAAAAAAGAAAAAGCATTGTTAAAAGCTCTAGTTACTGTCACACAGAAGAACGAAGCTGGTGAAGAAGACCCTTCCATAGGCCTCAAACCTTTCTCGTACCAGACTGGCCTGCTCATACACTACCATACCTCTTCTTACAGTCTAGTCATCCAGTAGTAGAGAGCTCTTTGGAGTGGGGGTTCTGACTGCTGAGGCCTCCCTGGGAGCCAGGGCCCATTTATGCTGCCTCCTTCAATGAGGTGAGAAAGAATTTGCTGCCATCCACACAGTTGCTCTGGGCTGTCAACACTTACCTTGTTCCAGTGGTTCATAATGGACTTGTGCTATTCTTAGAAGGCTAAATTTTTCCCAAAACCAAAGACCCTTTCTCTTCTAAAATGAGTCTATCTTAAAATTTAAAATTTGTGAGTAGCAAAATATGTTACAATTTCACAACAGGTGTTAAAATTTAATCTTAAGACTTACTGTAACTGGATTAACACCTCTACTGAACAATTTTGGGGTGGTTATTATTTATGCATCATTGGTTAAATTGAGAACTTTATGATGCTTATTAGTGTAAGATGATCATTCTTAGAAAATATTTTATCTGTTAAATTATTCCTCAATTTATATCTACTACATGCTAACAGGATTTAAAAGAAAAACTACCAAATATAAGCCTTTAGATTTCCAAAGTCAGCTTCTTTCATGAAATATTCACATTTAGAGTAAATATTAAGGTACATTGTTTCCAACTCTTACTAATGTCAAAGTTCTTACTAATGGAAGAGTTCTGTGTCAAATGAATAAAGTGCCTTGCACTGTTGCAGGAACAGAAAATTTATAAGCATTAGTATTTACATTGCATTTCTTGATAAAATTTAAGTTATTTCTGCCAAAAGAAAAACTGTAATATCTTTAAAACAAAGTATCAATGCAAACTCTACTGAGAGTAAGAGAAAGTCCTCTAGATAAATTTTAATTTTAGCATAATAAATTAATTACAATTATCACTGAAAATTATTTTGAAGCTATTGTGTTTAATTCTTTGCAATACTATGAATATTTTTAGGTAAACTAAAAACCATACTTGTGAACAGCTCATTCATCTGAGATAAAGAACCTCCAGTCTCCATTCTAAATAAAAATGTTTACGGAAATTTCACTGTTTTGTTTTAGCTTCAGTAAGTGTGAAAGAAATTCAGCTTATCACTGCAAATTCAAAGCTGCACAACAGAATAGTGAATTTTGTCCAGTCAGAAAGTTGTTAGTTGAGCGATTCTTAACTTTTTAATGAAATTAAAGTGGATAAAATTTACTTCACAGACTTGTTGGATTAGGAAAATAATCTCGCCAACAAAACCAAGGATTTCACTAAGAAACAACAAGTTTCAAGGCAACAAAATGGCATTTCCCCACATTTTGTCATGCTGCCTACATCAGACTGAACTACATGCACAAAATCCCAAACCCAGGCTCCTGAGCACTGGCAATAGTAAACAGCAGTTTCAATGGTACCACATGGAGAGAGACTTAGTAAGTATTCTTATGAGATCATGCTCCCAGAGAATTAAATTTAATCAAGAAATTTCAATGAACTAGGTTGGGGTTGTAAGGGTTGCCAGTCTAGTCATTCAATGGGGAACATGGAAATTCAGCCAGGGTTCAGTACTTCTGTTTCTTTTTTGAGTCTTCTTGTTACTGATACAGTTACACTGTTCTTTTGTTCTTATTTATCTTAGCTTATTCCATTATTAAAATGGAGAAAAAAGGGATAAATAATGTGTAAAGATTTGATTTGAAAGCTGCTCCACTGCGGGAGGAAACAAATATATAATTCATTCCAAAGGTCATCTCTAACTCCTGCAAGGTGTTCTATGTTCTTGGCTTGCTCTAATAATACAGAAGTAATGGGCATCATTTTTCAAGTGACCATTTCATTACAAATCAAAATACACCAGGTCTCTGTCCTATACATACCAGAACATGTTTTGGTCAGGTATAAAATGGAATAATTTCAAAGTTGGCATATTTACATGGTGAAAAGTCTTGTGGGGAAGAGTTTCACCCTGTCATGTTGACTTCGAGGTCCAGGTTTGCAAAGACTCCTCTCCAGACAAGTTTCTGTAGTAGTCCATGTAAACAAAACACAGGTAATAATGGTCCTTCTAGAGCTGCTTTCATCGAACAGCAGGATTACCTGAAAGTGTTGTGTTGGCTAAATGTAACACAGGCAGAGGGTGAGCCTCTGTGTTAAACACCCAGTGGTCTAAAGGTAAAAGGTCATCACCAGAGAACAGCAGGTACAAGTATCTGAAAATATAAGGGGAGAAATGAGCTTCAGTTAGAATTCAACAAGATTACATGAACTCAGTTATGAATGCTGAGAAAAAGCAATAACCTCTTTTGAGAAGCTTGATGAAAAACATCACAGAAATAAACTGTAAGTCACTCAAGTGATCTAAAACAGAAAATGTATTTCAGCCTAGATGCAAGAAAACCCAGTAAGATGCTGTCTAGATCTAAAACAAAAGATTTTAAATAAACTATTTATTAAGAACATGAAACAACAATGCCATTAAATGGAAAAAAGCAACCACTACATTATTTCCCAAAGACACTGTTTTAAATATTACATGTAATATCAACTGTTTTGGCAACTTATAGAACTCATGATAGAACTTATTAATAAACACTGTGAAAAATAAGTGTATTATATTGTTTAGATACACAAAGGGTATGTTCCTCTATTATGTTGGTAGCTGAAGTGTTTGCAGTTCTTGGTAAGACAGATTATTATTTATTTATTTATTTTTTAGTACAGGAACTGCAGTTCCAAACGAGTCGGACTTATAGTGATCCTCCTGTTTTCAGCCTCCAAAGCACTGGGAATACGGGTACACCACCATGCCCAATCTCAATGGCAGGCTCGGTGTGCCCCGAAGGGGTGGGACCCGCACAGCACACTGATGACAATATTATTAAGTTTCAGAAACACTATGAAATCACAGGAGGCTTAATGATTATTCTTAATAGGTAACAAAACTGTGGCTATGAGATAAGGATCTTGGCCTCTTCAGGTGCACTATAAGCCACAGTAGTCAATTGGAAATTAAAAACTTGTCAACAAATAATGATTTTTACCTTTAATTTCTGGAAAATTACACTTTGAAAATTATTAGCGTATCACCAAGGCGAATGTAAGGAGTCTGGGGCTGGGGATGCAGCTCAGTGGTATATCACTTGCCTCATGTAAAAAGCCCTGGACTCAATTCCTACACCAATTAAGAAACAAACAAATGAAAAGAAAAAAAAAACCACTATACAATGTAGAGAGCTGGGAATAGCCGCGCCTAAAAGATGGTGCTGGCTTCCGCCTTCCACCCCCGCCTGGGGGTGAGTGCTCTCCATAACAAACAACTTACTGTGGAGAGCTGCGCACAGCCGCACCTTAAAGACCCCACTGGCTTCCGCCTTCCACCCCCACCTTCGGGTGAGTGCTCTCCGTAGCAAACAACTTCTCATTTGGCTAAGGCTAAGACTATGGCGTTGCTTCCGCGTACCTGGACCTATCGGCTGTGCCCACGTAGCACTCCGGGGTTGGACGCCCACTGGTTTAAAGCCATGAGCGGGCTTCCCCTCGGGAGAGGCTAGCTAGCAGGCAAAAGAAGATTGTATAGGGGTCCTGAATAAACCACGGAAAGAAGAGCTGGGTGTCGCGTCTTCCTTGCTGGCGAGGTTGCCCGCGACAATACAATATTAAGGACACAGGAAATTTGAGTCTAACTCTTTATCCTTGCAATAACTAACTGGGTTTTATAAGCCCTCAATCAATATTTTTTAAATTTGTAGTATATCTTTCTGCTATAGTTGCAGATGAGAGTAAGAACATATGGCACTGAGGTAAATGGGAACTGCATATCAACTTTATGACTAATAAAGTTGGAACAGAGCTTTCTCCCTCACTCCTTAAACCCAGACCTGAAGACCTGCTTCACTGATTTGTTGACGAGGCTGGACGCAGAGAAGATGGAACTAACAGATTCTGTTAGACACAGCAATAAACTGCATAGTCTGCTTATCAAGTAGAGATCACAAAGCGCAAGCTCAAGGAATGCCTTGCATTCAAGGTACATTCTAAGGCAACATTCTGTCTCTTAAGTATGTGTTTTAAAAAAAAAAAAAAAAAAGCCAGGAGCATCCTAATCTTTTAACTAAAGCAATAGCTGATACATTTTAGAGAATGGAAAGGGAGATTTGGACCTAGAGATACCAATGGAGGAGGCACATGGAGATGGTGGCAAGGGCGGAACACATTTTCATGCCAACTTTATATTTTCTTTGGTGCAATGTCACTTAAATTGTCACCCATTTTTCACATGACTTCATGATACCTTATAATTAAGTTTTGAGACTCAGATTTCAGGAAAATCAACATCAAGATTTCAGAACCATAAAAATTTACTCAGATCTTCTTTCTCTCAGAAGTGACTAATTTTCAGTGCACAGGTCTTTCATATTTTATGAAGATTCACCTCTAAATACCTTCTATCCTTATGGTATTAACACGTAGTATTATTTTTTTAGTTTCAATTTCTGACTGTTCATATAAAGCTAACTTGAACACACTGATCCTGTATGCACAGGCTTGCTCAATGCACTTACTAATTCTGGTAACTTTCTAGTAAATTCCACAGGATTTTCACATGCTTTGACAAAAAGGAGTTTTACTTTTTTCTTTTGAGGTTTTGGTGTCTTTTTTTTCTTATCTGAATATAAAGACTAGAAATCTCCAGTGCCATGTTAAAAAGAAAGTAGATCACCTTTTCTCTTTCCAGATCTTACCGAGAGTTTTACCGGGAATTCCCGAACACATTTAGTTTTAAGTACAATGTTAGTTGTAAACTTTTCATAAATGTCCTTTATCAGACTCAGGAATTTCCTTCTGTTTGTTGAGAATTTTGACCAGAAATAGATGTGGGATTTTACTAAAGGGTTTTGTGTACTTACTGAAGCAGTTGCACAATTTTTCTTTGTTAGTTATTTTATTGATTTTCAAACATTGATTCAACTTTTTATACCTAGGATAAACTCACTTTATCATATCTATTCAATATGTTGTTAAATTTGACGTGCCAAAATTCTGTTTATGTCTGTGTTCATGAGAAATACCACTTCTATTTCCAATGAGAATTCTGCCATTATTTTAAAAGTTTCTTCTGTACTACTTTATCAATTTTGCTTTCTTATGCTTAGATTTTTTTCCTTTACTGAATAATTTCATCTCACAGAGGATACAGTTTTATTCTTAACATCTTACTGTAATAAAAAATATGCCAAACATCCTTGGTAGCAATTTTTTAATTAATCAATTATTTATTTAGTATAAGGTCTCACTATGCAACTCAAATTCATAGTGATTTCCTGTCTCAGCCTCCCCAGTGCTGGGACTACAGGCATGTGCCACCAGGGCCAGTTTCAATGGCAGGCTCGGCACAGGGCTGGCACAGTATGGGGTACAAGGATTGAACCCAGGTCCTTGTGCTTGCCAGGCAGGTGCTTAGACCTGCCCAAAACTTTGCTTTTACAAACTTTTTTTTTTCAGAACCAGGGATTGAACTCAGGCCCTTGTGCTTGCCAGGGAAGTGCTTATTCTACCGAGCCATCTTTCTGGCCCCTGTTTTTACCAAATTCTTGAATGGCCACAACATAAAAATCTTCTGTAAAATTACTTTAAGCCCTTCAATTTCAGGTATCAATAAGAATGTTTTAAGTTCTAGAGTTGTCTATGTCCTTGCCATCATTCTTGCATTTGCTCCCTTTTATCTAACTTGTATTTTTATTACTACTTTTTCTTTTTAAAAAACAGCTTAAGTACAATATGCTTTGGTGAAGTTTTCTTCTGCTTAGACTATGAGTTCAAAGATAATCTGGCCCTTTGTTTTCTCCAGTAGTGAGGATCTAGTGAGGGCCTAACACATGCTAGGCAGGTGTTCTTCCCCTGAGCCATATCCCCAGCCTTTCTGTCCTTTCCTCCAGAGACTCCAACTTCAAGTGTTGTAAGGCTAGTTGTTATGCCACCTACAGATATTCTTTTCATTCTTAATAGTTTATCTTAATTTTGGAGGACAGTTTTCAATACTGTGTCATTAAATTCACTAATTTTTACTTCTGCAATGTCTAATGTGCAGTATAATCTTTCAATTCAGATACTGTACTTTTAAGAAATGTGACTTGAATTTTTTATATCTACTACACTATAACTTTCTGAATATATAGTGCATATAACCATTTTATGACAAAATATAAACAGAACAGTTAAATTATTTTGCTGCTGTACCTCATTACTGGTTATATTTTTTTGCCTCTTTGCATATACTCTAACCTCGACCTGGAGGCTAGTCATGGTGCATTTTCCTGTGTATGATGGGGCATATTTTTGTATTTCTGTAAATCTTGAGTTTTGATCAGAGATGTTGTTCATTTACTTGAAAAGTCTGATTCTTTCAGGTCTTGATTTTATCCTTTTGTATGTAGATCCAAAGCAGTAGATTATTCCTCACCACTGAGGCAGAGCCTTCCAGAGTGTTCCACTCAGTGCCCCACGAAAGAAGATTTACTTCCAGTAAATTCCTGGCAACAGGCTTTGTTCTTGGCCCTATATAAGTGACAGAAGCTGTTCCTTTTTCTGTTGCACGATGATGCTTCCCTCACCTCAGCACAGGGTGAATAGTATACTCAAAGGGAAGCCTCATGCATTCTTTCTCTGTGCAGCAAGCTCTTTTCTGGCACTGTTCTGAAAACTGTAGCTATAGTCTTTCCACACTTAGCACCATCTCCTTGGGCAGGAGGCTAGGTTCTGTCTCAAGTGCCTCTACTATACTTCCTAAACTTCATCTGGAACCAGAAAAGACCTACACTAGCAAAGGCAATTCTGGCAACAAAGGCAAGGGAAGAAGCATCACAATACTAGAATAAACATTACACTATAAAACTATGATAAAATCTGCATGGTACTGGCAAACAAAGAAAAATACAGACCAGAGGAACAGAGGAACAGATAAGATGCAGTCACACAACAAACATACTCAGCCCCCTCATGTTTGAAAAAAGAGCTAAGTATGTTCACTGGAAGCAAGCCTCTTTAACAACTGGTGTGGGAAAAACTGGCTTTCACATGCCAAAAACTAGACCCATGTCTATCACCATGCACTAAATGAAAATAAAAATTATTCAAAGATATAAATATTAAAACAGAAGCACTACATGTACTGGAAGAGAAAATAGGTAGAAATCTTGAAGACACAGAGAGTTCATGAACAAAAACCAAACTGCATGGGAAATATGTCAATGAATCAATGATCGTATTAAAAGCTTTTGCACATCAAAAGAAATCATCAATAGAATGAAAAGAGAAACCACAAATTGGGGGGGAAAAAACCCAGCCAACTGTTCCTCAAAGGGTTTCTATCTAGAACATATAAAGAATTTTTAAAAATTTATACCCTGAGCTCTTTTAGCACTACCTCCTGCTCCTCTTGCCCCACCCTATGCAGCTCAGCTGCCCAACTCCCTGCAGGGGCCGCAGCAGGGATTGAACTTAGGACTTTGCACTTGCCAGGCAGGTAGTTGGAATTTTCACATACAACATGGCAGACACTGACAACAAAGAATAGCCTGAACTTGATCAATATTTGGATGATGTTGAAGAAGTAGCAGAAGAAACTGAAAAAACAAAAATCAAAGTGCGTCCACTGACTGCGCACATGATGCAAAATCCTCAAATTCTTGCAGCCTTCAAGAGAGGCTTGATGGTCTGGTAGATGCACCAATAGGACACATACACATATACAAAAATGTTCAACATCATTGGTCACTTGAAAGATGCAAATTAGAACAACACTGACATACCATATTACTCCAGAATGGCTATCATCAAGAAATCAACCAAAAACAAATGCCAGAGGGGTTGTGGAGAAAAAGAAACCCTTCTCTGCTGGAATGTAGACTGGTACAACCAGTGTGTACATCAATATGGAGATGACTTAAAAACAGGATTAGAGGTCCCATTCGACCCAGCTATCTTCCCAGAAGAATTAAAAACATTATACCACAGCAATATATGTGTCAGGTTTATAGCAGCACAATTTGAAATATTTGTATCTTGGAAACAACCCAAATGTCCATCAACCAAGGAATGGCTGTGATATATTTTTACAATGGAGTACTATTCCACTATAAAGAGAAGGATACACTTGATTCTTTTACAGGAAAATGGATCCAACTAGAGACCACACTCATAAGTGAAATAAATCAGATTCACATGGATAAACATCACACTTTCTCTCTGCTGTGAGAAACTGAAAGAGCAAAAACTGTACAACAGATACTATGAAATGGAAAGAAATTATTCAAAAGGAAAAAGGAACTAGGATGGGAGAAAAGGAAAAACAAATGCAAGTTAGTTATACTATTAGTGTCTCTCAATTCTCTGAAGAGGAAAGTTTGTGCTAATATCAATTGGGCAATTTTTTATGCTCATAACTTATACTGAGTAACTACTATAAAGATAACTATGCTATTAGCTATTGTTATTCTATTTTGTTAGGAAATATTGTTCTACTTTTTTCTATAAAATAAAAAAGCAAATGTACTATAAATTTACCTTAAAAAATGAAAAGCAAAAAGATCCCGCAAAATGACTTTCCATTTTGCTTTCACTGCACATCTTATATATAATTCAGCATCCTTTCAGTCGTCTTGATTACTATACTTCTTTAGTGCCTATACTGCTGCTTTGAACATCAGATTAAAATTATTAGGAAATTTAGAGCAAATAAGTTGATTATCATCTACTTATTAGAAAACTGGATATATTTAGTTATTTAAAGGAAAGAAATTCAAAATTACAAAAAAAAAATTAAATCCAAGATACTTAAATGTAGTCAAGTGGTAACAATTCATTTTTTTCCTGATTCTTTTAAAAAAATCCATGACAAGAGCCAGCGGTATAGCTCAGCAGACTAAGCGCTTGCTTAGGTAAGCACAGCGGCCAGGGCTCCATCCCTGCTTCCGCTTGCCGCGCCGGCCCCGCCTTCGGGTGGGCTGAGCCAGCGATGGAGTCCAGGAGTGGTGACACGCGCCTGTAATCCCAACACTAGGGAGGCAGAAAGCAGGAGGATCACTATGAATGTGGGCTGCATAGTGAGACCCTGTGTACAAAAAAAAAAAAAAAAAATTAAAACCAAAAAAAAATCCATGACAGGGGCCAGCAAGATAGCTCAATAGTTTAAAGTGCCTGCTTAGGCAAGCTTAGGCAGGTGCAAGGCACCACAGTTCGCTCCCTGATACCACATGTTGCACCAACCCCACCCTCCAGGTGGACTGAGCCGACAAAAAACAAAAAAACTGTGACCAATGGACAATCAAAAGTTAGTGTTTGTACTGTCAGATTAGTTTTACATGCCTACATCTGATAATCTGAGCAACTACTTCAAAGATAACAATATGTATTACAGTAACCACTGTTAATTTCCTATCACCTTATTTTGAAATTCTGTATTTTTATTTTCTCCTTAAAAGTGTGTGTGTATATAAATAAAAATGGAGAGCCAACTGGAGTGATACATGCCTATAATCTGAACATTTGGGAGAATAAGGCAGGAGGATTATTGTGAGTTTAAGGCTTTCCTGGGGTATAAAAATTCAAGGCCAGCCTGAACCATACGTCAAAATCTGCCTCAAAGTGACCCAAAAAAAAGCCAAACAAAAACAGAGTGGATAAACAAAATGTATATACACAAATAACAGAATATCATTCATCAAAGAAGAGTAATAAACTACTGATAAATGCAACATGGATTGCTGTAAAAATGCTATGCTGAAAAAGCCACATAAAAAACATGTATATACTGCACGAGTCAAACTATGAAATTCCAAAACTATCTACACTGACAGGAAACAAATATAAATTTTGGTGTGTGGTAGAAGTGACTACAAAGTGAGGAAGGTAACATCCCATGTAAAATGGGGACACCAATAATGGGGATGTCTTGAGATGTGCACTGTTAGGTCACGTCCTCTCTGAGGAGCACTACAATACTAATGTATACCGATAAACCAAGATGGTGGCAATGGCACTCGCTGACAAATTTATGGGAGCTCTGGTGAGTTGTCGATCAAAACATCATTATAAAACATGACCATTAAATAGGATGGGTAGTTATTCAGACATAGGCATTTACCAAAGCCCTGTGAACTAACACTTAAAATATTTCAATGAGGGGCCAGAGAGATGATTCAGTGGAATAAGCGCTTCCCTTGCAAGCTCAAGGAACTGAGTTCAATCCTCGGTTCAGCCAAAAAAAAAAAAAAAAAAAAAAAATTCAATAAAACTTGTTTTTTTTTTTTAAAAAAAAACTCAAAATGGAAAAACAAAATAACATTTTTATGTTACTGTTATATAGGATAATTTGAGGTGTAGCTCCCTCTAGTGTAGTCAAAGAATCTGGCAAGGATATTTCAAAAGAATTTTGAAACTGAAAAACAAGCTTATAATTAAATAAAATAAGTAAAATCCATCATATGTGTGACCTCCTCCACCTTCACCACATGCCTAGCATTTGTATTCACTATGACAGTTCCTACAAGGATAGAAAGCAGAGACCCTAGTTCTGGTCCTCTCTTATACCCAGTCGGAAGAGATTGAACGGAGCAGTTAGGCAGTGATTTAACACCAGACTTTCTGGTGTGCTTTATGGCTATTTTCTGGTGTGTCATTATGGTTATTTCTTGATACCTTGTGGCTTCTACAGGTGTCTTATAGAGACTGAGATCAGTAATTACTAGTGCCTGTACTTTGGACCAGCACTAGCAGATCTGGAAATCTGTTGGAAATGCAAACTCTAACCCCTGGTAAGACATTTCAGTGACAGAGTCAGCAATCTGGCCTATGAATCCTTCTAGGTGCATGCTTAAGCTGCAGAGCTACCTCTCTAGGTCTATCTACCTTTATATAATTTCTTTTGTGGAGGGGGCATAGGAAAGATTTCTCTTTCTTTATTAATTTTATTGAGAAACAAACAGCAATGAGACAGTTTCAAAACCGATTAGTAGGACAGTTTCAATAATTAATACATGGCATATTGTTGTCTTCATAGTGGTTATTCAGAGTACAACATGTAGACATGATATCCCGTCCAAACACTATTAGTACAAATCTTTCTTACTGAATTAATAAAAAGTAGTAATATCTATCCTACCTTTATATAATGTCTAACAAGATTCAGTTTGTATCATTTGTTCTTCTCCTTCATGAGTAACTAACCTTGGATTCTACTGAAAACAAATGTATGGTACCAACTCCTCCTTTCCACACCTTGTCTCAGGCTCCCTTTCCTTGTGTTATCAATTCCTTGACCTACTAATTAACTGAATTCTAAATCAAGCCCTAAGCTTCCAGTAGGAAACTGCAAAGGTCTATTATTCTCTTCTCCCTCCCACTCCTTTTGCATAACCTTCTAAAATGTAATTTTTAAGCTGTTTTATTTGGAATTGAATGATTTAATACTTTATTTGGTACATACTTAATATATTTGTAGCCCCTCCATAGATGATGAGGATACAATAACCAAAATACACAAAAATCTTATAAGCTCTCTGGGTTTATATTTTAGTTGGGGAATGTTTAAGGAAATTACATGATATGTAAGATTATAATAGGTACTACAAAAGCAGGAAAAAATGACAAGCAGTAATAGAACAATATAAAATTTTACATAGGATGATCACAAAACGCCTTAAAAATATATCTGCCAACAACATAAAATTATACAACTAAAAACTACTACTTTGCAGTGATAAAGAGAAAGATGTAAACAGCCAATCCTTTCTTTCCTTATCTAACAAACTCATTTATATTTATGGGCTAAGTGCTAGAAAGGTCACAATAGTTAAAATGAAGAGACCTAGAGCTTAGGAAGTTTACATTCTACTACAGAGACAGATCACTACACACACACACACACGCACGCATACACACACACGCCATCTATGTCAGGTCGTAACACTGTTACAAAGAGGGATACAGCAGGGAAAGAGAAGAGACTGTTAGAGATGACAGATGATATATATAGGGATATAGAGCATACTTTCACTTAGAGATTTTCAAAGTATATGACAATCACAAGTTTGGGAAGTGTGGATGCAAATTTTAGGATGTAAATATCTTGATGTCAGGATTACTCCATTATATTAAGGGATACACCTCTAGCGCATGAAGCAGCAGTTAGCACTTATTGGGCAGTAACAAGCATTTATTGGACAATTTGTTTCATGTACTGTACCTTTTCTATGTTTCAATTAACATTCACATAGATCGATAAAGCTCTGATCTTTTATTCTCATTAAGTTCTTAAGAACTTGTTTTTTTAAACTTTTTACCACTGCGAACCTAGAGAAAAAAATATTGGCTGATTCTTTCAGCTGCTCAAATTTTTGATCCATTTTGACTATTGTTTAGTGAATGGTGATGGACATGGGTCTAGTTTTAGCCTTTGGCATGAAGTTCAGTTTTATCAGCACTTTTTGTTGAGGCTTTCTTCCAGTGAATGTATTTGGCCCCTTTGTCAAAGATAAGGTGGCTGAGTGTTTTTGGAATTGTGTCTGCATCTTCTAATCTGTTCCACTTATCCTCTAGGTCTGTTTTGTTGGATGTTTTGTTTGTTTGCCAGTACCATGCAGATTTTATCAAAGCAAATTTGTAGTATAATTTCAAGTCGGAGATTGTGATACCCCCAGCCTTGCCTTTGTTGCCCAGGATTGATTTTGCTATTCTAGGTCTCTTCTGCTTCCAGATGAATTTTAGGAATGTTTTCCTAAATCTGTGACATATACTAATGGTATTTTAATCAGGATTGCAGTGAATCTGTAAAACAATTGTGGGAGTATGGTTATTTTTACAATGGTAGTTCTTCATATCCAGAAGCAAAAAATATCTTTCCATTTTCTGAAATTTTCTTCAATATCTTTTTTCAGAGTACTGTAACTTTCACTATATAAATCTTTTAGGTCCTTTGGGAGACTGATTCCTAAGTATTTCATTTTGGAAGGGTATTATTTTGAAAGGTGTGATTTTCCTATTTCTCTCTCTCTGTGCGTTCACTGTATACAGATTCTACTGATTTTTGAATGTTGACTTTGTATCCTACTATGCTACTCAATTTGGTTATTAAATCTACAAGTCTCTTGGTATAGTTTTTGGGGTTTTCTAGGTAGAATATCATGTCATCTGCAAATAATGATTATTTCATATCTTCTTTTCCAATCCTTATTCCTTTTATTTCTCTCTTTTGTCTAATTTCTCTGGCTAATGTTTCCAGAACTATATTAAATAGGAATAGTGACATACTTGTCTTGTCCCTCATTTTAAAGTAAAGGATTTCTTTTACTAAGAAAGGTGTGTATGTCTTGGTGAGAACAAATACAAATGACTGGCTACCTATAGTACTACTGTGTTGGCGAAGACTACCTGAACTCAGCAGAAAAAGTACCAAGTGATGGTCCACAGAGATGCTGAGAAGAGATCAGGCATCATATCACCTTCTTCTAAATCAATGTCATGGGCTGAAGTGCTCAAAGTATTTCCTAATGAGCCATTTATAAATTCAGTATAAAAGCCAGTCTGCTAAGAGGTGAGGATTGAGCTGACCTTAAAAATGAGAGGCATTAACTGATAGAAAGGGAAAAGTCATTTCTTCTTTTTTTTTCTTTTTCTTTTTGAGACAGGGTCTTGTTATGTAGTTCAGGCTGGCCTTGCACTCATTCTGTGGCCCAGGCTGGTCTTAAACTTTCTTTCAATTATTTACCTTTGTTCTAGATTAAAAGAGACTAAAGAAACATGACAATTAAATGCAACAAATGATACTGTACAAGATTCTAGTTTGAGATTAAAAGTTATAAAGTGCATCATTGGAGCAACTTCAGAAATTTGAGATTGGACTTCCAGTGATCCGCCTGTTTACAGCCTCCCAAGAGCTGGGATTAGAGGCGCACACCACCACACCCGGTCTCAACTGCCACCTCAGTGCACCCTGGGGATGGGTCTGGCATGGCAGGCCTGGAGATCAAACTCCCAGCCCCTGTACCTGCTTGCAGGCACTTTAATCCACTGACCTATTTGGCTGGTCTTAGAGACAGAATTTTAAAATGTGGCAAAGGGCTGAAGCTGAGTTGCAGAGGGTGTGCCTGCAAACCATAAGTGAGGTCATGGATGTTTGTATACCCAGCCCTGGAAAAGAGCAGGCAACAAAACCAATACACCTAGATGAAAAATGTACCAATTTTTGTTCTACTATCTTAGTTTTCCTCATCTTAAAAAAAAAAAAAAAAAAAAAAAAAATTGGATCCTATCTCACAGACTACAGATACATAAACTAAAAGCAAAGATACTTATTTTACATGTACATTTAACTAGAATACAGCAAGTGAATAACTAAAGCTCCTACAACTTTGTCCTCTAGTCTAGTACTCTTACAATGATCCTACAGGTCTCAAGCCTAATCACAGAATAAATCACAGGAAACAGCAAGGAGTAAGAAACTGAGTACCAAGGAAGAGGCTGGAAATCATCTCAGCAACAAACCCAGATTAAGGTCAACTGCAGGTATGGAAAAGGGGACAAAATGAAAGAACAAGGTAAAACCATACAGACTTAGTGATTTATGAGCAGAGTTATCAATGATTCTAAAGCATATAAGCTAAAGAGATAACTATCAGCAATAATAAAAATTAGAGTAATACAGTATTTAGGATACAAATTTAGTTGAGATATGCACATTTGAATTACAATAAGCCAAACATAAAGTATATTAGAATATAAGATTAAGGAAGGTAGGAATTTTTGTCCTTTTTGTCTACTGATACAACTCATAAGTGACTTGTACAGTATGTGGCAATAAACATTTGCACAGATGAAGTGCTCGTGAATCATTAATGTATAGATGTACCAGAAATAGAAATATAAAATTTACAGGATAGTATAAAGAGATACTTTGTAAATGTATAGGAAAGTAGACATATCTAATTAAGGGTTCCATTTCTTCCAGGATAGATTACAGAGACCTCTATTTGGGGTTTGAGTATAAGCCCTAAATTGTCTTCTGATTTTTTTCATTTCCTTTATGTATATAAGGAAATGTCTCAGGCAAGGCTCTGGTCATAAATTATTTAGCACTATCAAACCTCATGATTATTCCTAACAGATTTAGTTCACTAGAAAAGAAAGCTTAGCTGTGGTCCCAGGGGAGGATCTCAGTGTGATCAGGCAGTATGTCAGCAATACAGGTTTTCCAGATTCACCCACAACTAGCAAAATTATGCAGCTATCTGTGCTTCCTTAAAGGTAGTAAACATTTCCTTGACAAACTATCTACCTTAGAGTCTAAGATGCAGTTGAAGATTTACAATGAAATGGTACCTGTAATAAAATTTAGTGTAACATAATTATAATTTATCATCTAGAAATCATACACAAAAATCAACCTAAAATAAAAGAATTATGATAAAAATGTGGTATATAAAATGAATGCTACTTAGCCATTTAAAAATATCTTGTCATTGGCAAAAACATGGCTGGAACTGAAGATTACTTAAATATGTTAAATGGCATAAACAAGAAAAAAGACAATTTGGGGCCTATACATAAAACGTCCAATTTCACTTATACGTGGAATGTACAAATGGCTGCAGCATGGAGGCTAAAATGGCACAGTGGTTACAAGAGGCTGGGAGTGGAGGGAGGACAGAGGGGAGCTGACCAATGAATACTAAATTACAGTTAGGAGGAACAAGTTCTGCTGCACTACTGTACAGTATGGTAATTACAGATAATTATTTACTATATATTTTAAAAGATATGAAAAAGGTACAGAATATGTGACCATAACAAGTTGATAATGTGTGAAGAGACAGATGTCTAACATCTGTTTTATACAATTAAAACATGTACCTCACCAATAATTTTATGTTTTTATGTACCCATTCAAAAATAAATTTAACATTAATTTTCTGTCTTTTTTAAGGCAGGGTTTCACTGCGCAGTCCAAGCTGGCCTTGAACTCACTGTGTTACCCAGGCTGGCCTCAAACTTGTGTGATCTTCTTGCCTCAACCTCCCAAGTGCTGAGATTACAAGCATGTGCTACCACAACCAGCTGAAAAAATTTAAAGCTTACTTTAAAACTTTAAATTTCAAAACTTACTTTAAAGTTTCAGCAAGAAAGAAGCTCTGTTGTACATCATCGTGTGTAGGTGTAGAAGAATATACATCTTTAACCCCAGAAAAGCCACCATTGACTCGGCAATATTTTTCAATAGCCTATAAAAGAGAACAAACAAAACAATCACCTCCATGGATTTTTAGTTTTAAAGGACAAGAATTACAATCAAAAGTTCATAGGAATTCATATGAGAATTTGACTGAAGAATAATTTAGTGGTTATTTTTTAAGCATAAGGATAATACAGATGTGCCTGATCAGGCGTCAGCCCTGTGACTGCATCATTAAATTAACTGGTGACTAAATGAGGATTTGTCTGTAGTATGAACAATATTAAGAACAAAGAAATGGCCAAAGGAAACTTTAACATGAAGACTTTGCTTTTATTTTCACAACTCTCACATGCAATACTATATGTAAAACAGAATAAATCTGTACCATAATCACAAATCCACAGTAAAGGATAAATAAGGTATACTATACAAAAAAGACATGAGGATCTATAAAAAAGATGTACTGCACAAAAAAAAAAAGGTATGAATCGGAGTGGTCATAATTAGCCATTAAACAGATTGGACATTTCACAAAAAAATATTTGTACTTTTACTAAAAAGTGCACTTACACTGGTGCTTCTCTTGCTAGTAAGACTCTTTCATCATTCTGTGATGTTTTCCTAATACAGGTATCTAATTTATATCATTCTTTCTGAATTAGGCACCTCTGTGGCATAATAAAAGCTTATTAATCCTGACAAATCAAGATGAAAATCTGATTGACTTAAAAATCTGATTTTAATTTTATCAATTCCAAGAACAAATAATAATCTACCATATTCTAAAAAATATTCTTAGGAACTCTCTGCAGTTACAATAATAAGAGATGATATGCACTGCAAACACACTCTACTGCAGATGTGCACTGCTTAATCTTAGTAGGGAGGGAACACACATGATACCAAGGAGCAAGAAGATCTTATCTATACACTTGCTACAATAATTACACAGCTTTATGTGAACTAAAATTTACATTGTATAGCAATTCTACGAAGATAATCATTGCTCAGGTGGAAAATTGAACAGGGCAATTTGCTCCACATTACTATGCTCTACTGTTTGACTGCAAGTTAAAATTTTAATTTATATTTCATGTTTTCTCTTTGAATAGGTTAAATAAAAATACTAAACCAAGGGCCAGGGAGATGGCTCAATGGAATAAGCGCTTTCCTGGTAAGTGTAACAGCCTGAGTTCAATCCTCAGTTCCGCAAAAATAAATAAATAAATAAATAAACAAACTAACTAACTAACTAACTAAATCAAGTGGAATCTTTTTACACCCTGCTTCAAACTTAGAGCAACAAAATATTTTGCTTACCATTACAATTAAACCATTCACAAACAACTAAAGACATCTGTGATTCTTTTGCTCCTCTTAACCCCGTAATGTGGCCCACAAAAGGGATGGTTATTTATTATTCTACCATGGATTGTTGTTTCTAGTTTTGCTACTTTTTTCTCAACTTCTTTTCTAATAAAAATCTAATTAACATTGAAATGTGGTTTTTTTTTTTATTTTTTATTTTTGGCAAAACTCAGACCCCTGCACTTGCCAGGCAAGCCCTTATTCAACTGAGCCATCTCCCCAGCCTCTTGAAATTTGTTCAATCAAACTTAATTTATAGCTATATTTGAAAGCATTCTTCTCAAAGAGTTTGCCAAGAAAGTAATATACTTTGAATGCAAAAAATTTTAAGTACTGTTCTTAATGATGTTTTCTCCACGATACGAGCTATCGGAAAAAGAGAATGTAGCACACAGACAACTAATCTTTAAGTTATTTGGATTGTTTCTTGAGAACAAATTTCTATGCTTAGTACACTCAATTTTGGGAATCTGCATTTGTAAAAGGAATGGCTACAGCTATAGAAAAGATGACATATCACAACTATCTTACCCTTGCACCCCTTCACTTTCTTTAAACCCAACCAAAGCCAACAGTGACACATAAAATACACTTAAGACATGAGGTCTCTCATGTCATACTTCCCAAACTTGAACTTAGAACATAATTCTTCAGTACTTAATCTTGTCAGCTTATACTTTGAGCCGCTGTGTCTATACACTCTGTAAAGCCATTAAAATTAGGCCAATATGGGCTTAAGTTTGAGCTTATCAAACCTGTTCTTAAGAGCAGGGTAAGAGCAGGAGCACACTGTAGAAAAGTATATACCAGAAAAAAGATGTAAAAATAATTATTTGTTATACTAGGGAGACTATACGATATTTACACATGTGTGTCTGGTTTATTTCACTTATGAGTATAAGTTCAAGTGCCATCCACTTCAGTATAAATGCTTCAGACTTATCATTCTTAATAGCTGAGTAATACTCCATTATATAGAAATACCACATTTTTCAACCATTCCTCATGTGATGGACATCTTGGTTGTTTCCAAGATTTTGCTATCACACATTGCGCTGCTATAAACATAGGTACACATATATCTCTATGATAAAATGTATTCAGATCCTTTGGGAAAATTCCCAGTAGGGGGATAGCCGGCTTGAATGGGATTTCTAGTCCTACTCTTTTGAGGAGTCTCCACACTGACCTCCACAATGGTTGTACCAGTCTACATTCCCACCAGCAGTGGAGAAGTGTTCCCTTTTCCCCACAACCTCTCCAACATTTGTTGTTGGTTGATTTCCTTTTGATAGCCAT
>PVKA01005526.1:0-49923 GCA_004027165.1 Ctenomys sociabilis
AGAGAGTGGAGAGAGCCGGGTGTGGGGAGAGAGGGGGCAGATTGTTTCTGGGTGGAATTTCTAGACAGGCCCTAAGGCAGAGCACAAGCATGCTTTCTACATTTCACTATAATTGTTATTGACCTTTAGGGAGACCCGGCAAAAACACTCTCTCATGGCCCTCCGCCCCCACCCCTTTTTACAAAATTGTTTTCCC
Organism: Ctenomys sociabilis; assembly: GCA_004027165.1. Lineage (NCBI taxonomy): Eukaryota > Metazoa > Chordata > Mammalia > Rodentia > Ctenomyidae > Ctenomys > Ctenomys sociabilis. Next base: position 197 of record PVKA01005526.1, read on the forward strand.
TGACTTTTGGAAAATGAAGTTTGGCAAGTCCAGCCCTGACAGCTGCCCAGCCAACTGCAGGAAAACAATGTGTCTCCTTATGGCCCCTGACCGAGCACTGGCAATTAATCTATTGATCGCAGTAGAAAACCCTATTGTATCAGGGCTGCAGGGAGAAGGCTGGGTCCTGCCCCTCCCCGCCTCCACAGAAGGCACATTGAAGTCAGCTCCCAAACTGATGGCAGGATATGGCCCCAAAAGACTCCAAATTAAAGGGGCCCAGAAAAGCAGTCAATGGGCTGCAGGGTGCTAGGAGAATGGGGAGGGCAGGGGCCTCCTGGGACCTGGGGGAGGGGGAGAGTGGCTGGTCCTCTGTGTCCAGAGGGTTTCTTCCACCCTTGACCCTGGTTTTCCTTGGTGCGCTTGCCAGCTTCAGACCCTACACTGTCAAGTTTGTGGTTGTTTGACCTTTAATTGCTGCTGCTGCTGCTGCTGCTGGTGTAGATTAAACTGAATGATGCTCCGTGCCACAATGTGGGCTGGGTCCCACCTCAGCTGCGGCCAGGCAGCTTCCCATAATCTCCAGACTCCCAGGAAGTGAGTGGAGGACAGGGCTTCCGGCCGAGGGAGCAGAGGCCTGCTGCACCAGCTCTCACAGAGTTAAGGAGAGCGAGTTAGAGAGCTTCCTCCACCAGGCACTGGGTAGGGGAAGAATTAGATCCCCTCACCTCCTGGGCCCACATTCCCTTCCACCGAGGGTTGGTCGGGAGGACTGTGGCTGGGCTTCTGGGCTGAGGATGGCCTGCAGTCAGCGTGGTCCTCCTGGGTCCTGCCTCCTAGAGGGTCCCGTGCGCTGCTCAGCTCCTGGGAGCCCTGCTGCTGGCATGTGTGAGCGCCTTCGGCTCCCCCTTGCCCTGGGCACTTTCTTCCAAACAAATGCACAACTAATACTCAAGGAAATGCGTATCCTCCAAGAGCACCTTCCACTGAGTCCTGCTGGTGGGATTATGTCCATTTTTACAGGCGAGGAAGCCGAGGCTCCACAAGGTAGAAAGTCATTCCTGAGAATGTGTAAGTATCAAGTAATTTTCCAGACCAACAGAAATGCAAACTCTGGAAGCCCTGGGATCCTGGCAGCCGTATCTCCATGTCTTCATCTCGTAGAGCAGCTGACATGTAGATAGCTCTAGTTAGCAGCATATTCAGCTGCTGTTTGTTCTTTTCCAGAATCCTCGAGGCCCTGACTGTCTTCCGGGCTGCTCTGCACTACTGGTACTCCTCCAGCTGTGCACTAGTCCTTCTAGAGGGGGATTTGAGGAGACTGGTTCACCAGCCCCTCAATGAGCTGAATAGCATGGGCTCCCTTCCTCGCCCTTCCTCTCAGCCTCTCCATTTCTCCTGGCAATTCTTTCTTCCAAAGCCACACTGTACATGGGATGTAGGATTGTTGGGATTCATGTAGCCCACACTGCTGAACTTTGGGGTCTGGGAAGAGGGGCCCAGGGCTCAACACAAGATGCTTGTCTGGGTGCTCATGCTGAAGGTCTCTTGGGCTCAGAGGCTACACAGTCTATTCAGGTAGTGCACCTGCCAGCCCACTCCACCTTACCCGGATGGGACACCTCTGGACCCAGAACCACGGCAGAGAACTATCTGGATGCTCACAGCTGCTGTGAGGGCTGGGTGTGCTTGCCCTGTGGCCCTGCAAGAGGTAGCCGAGTCACTTGCTAGTACATGATGGAAATTTGCTCAGTGTGGGTGTGTAGGTGCCTAACCTACTTCCCCCAATGGGCCCTGTGCAGTTGCCCTGGAGAGAGAGCAGAACTGGAGCAGAGCTCTGGCTTTTGTTCTGTCACAGCTTCCCCCCCTCACCCCCAGAGATGTCTGGAGCCATCGCCCTTTATCTGGATCCTCAAAGCCTCCCAGGCACTGGACTGCAGAGGCTGGAACAATGCCAGCAGGGGTTATGCCCGATTCTGAGACCTGGCTAAAAAAACATGTTTGAATAATAGAAGGAGGAGAAATTATGCACTCACAAAATATGGGCTCCTTGTGGTCAGCCTCTGCCTTAGGGCTTGTGGACTGTGCAGGCCCAGGCTGTCGGCAAGAGATGAAAGGGGGTCTTTCAACATTTCCACCTATTGTCTGCACTTTCTCCCTGCCTGGTCACCATCGGATCTGCTATGGAATTTCGTTCATGTGGGGCTTCCCCTGCCCCAAAAACAACTCAGACAGAAGAGCTGGCAGAGCCGGGCAGGAACTTGCAGCTCCCTTCTGTTTTGTGGCTTGGAGCCGTAGCTGTTTCCGGCTGAGTGAGCTTGAGCTCCAGAAAGAACACATAAGCACAGCGAAGTGAAGCTGGCCTCTGTGGGTACGGGGGCTCAGATTCCACTGAGGTTCCCTGAGAGCTCCACTATGCCATGGGAACCGGAAGACCAAGCTGAAATCCTGATTACTCTCCAACTATTTGCATGACTTTGAACAAAGTACTTCATATCTGTAACTGTCCCCAAGCTTATCAATGCAAATAGGAATTCTGCCTATGTTTTGTTTTGGTGAAATTTTTTAAGAAAGAGGAGCTGTGAGCATGTGCCTGTCTCCTTTTCTTCTCTTGGCATGTCCCTTTCACCCGCCTGGTCTCCAACAGAAAGGAAGCTTTGTGATGGCTGTGCAGACGGCACAAGAAACTCTCAACCAGAAACGGAGCACTCGCAGCTCAACCTACCCGATGAGGAACTACACACATGCTTGTTTGTAGACAGCTGTTAGAGCAGTAATTTGTAGAAGAAAAGATTAAGTAAGGTGTCTGCCCATTAGAGCTGTCCATATCCCTCTTAGCATTAAGTAGAGCAAAAAGTAAGATAAGCCTGTTCCTTAATAAACCACCTGTTTTATCCCAGGTGCTATGGGAATAAGCCCTGGTTTAATCCCTACAACTGCGCTCACGAGAGTGTGTTCCTGACTGTAGATGGGGTGGGGAGATGGTAAAAGATAGTCTTGGCCTGATGGTCTAACTTCTTGAATTTCAGGTATGATTTCTAAACATATAAATGGAAATACTAATGGTTACCTGAAACTCTGGGATAATTACATGAAAAATATCCAGAAAACACTGCAGAGTGTGCTTACTATGTGGGAGATTCCCCTTGTGAAAGCCTGAGAATTCCGGACAGGGTGGTTTGTGGGAGCAGCCAGTTACAGGGAAACTTAGAGAACGCAGTGGAGGACCACATGGAGCCTTCCCCATGGGCTGCCACTGGCCCCAGGCCTGAGGCTGAGCTGGGGGCAGTCATGGAACTAGTAAAATGAGGATATGAAATGGGTGTGGCCTTTAGCAGAAGGCAGTGGACCCGGAGAAGCCCCAGGGGGCCTCGTTCCCAGCTTCTCATCATTGGTAGTTGTGCTGGCCAGCAGGAAGTCTAACTTCATTGTCAGCATCCTGGGGCACGGAGTCCATGCAGGAAGTGGGTCCAGCTAGGCAAATACAATGTCCAGTAGGGTGTTTCCTAAATACAGAACCCAGATTCTACTCTGAAATTGCTTATAGCCCATCAAAAAGCTCCAGCTTTCACTCCAGGCTCGTCCTACAGAAGAGTGTGGGGACTCCAGGATCATAGGGCTGAGCTACAGCAGATGCCATTTTACATTGGTCACAGCCCGTAGGGCTGCCCACTTATCTCACAGCCTGGATTCTCCAAAGCAGGCAGGGCCTTTCCTTGGGAGCTGCATCGTCTGCCTTTTTTGCTCTGGCAGGGCAGCCTAAGTAGATTGCTCCTGCTTGGCAGTCCCTCTGTAGCACTGTCATACTGCTGTGCTTTCCTCTGCCTTCCCCCTTCACCCCAGGCCTCAGTGCAGATCCTACATCCTCCAGGAATCCCTCTCTGCTCATCCCATACACACATTAGCACAACTTTCCCTGCGCCCCTGCAGCCTGAAGCTTTCTTGTCTGGGAAGGCATATGCTATCCTACAACTATTTCATTCAGCAAACACTTACCAAGTGTTTATTGAGTTCTTGGGATAAAGGCTGGGTTTTGCTTTTAAAGGTCCCATGTTGGTCCCAAGATTAGAATTCTCCTCTTGTTTACCTACCCCTCCCCTGAGTGTGCTGAGGGCAGTGAATCTGCTCCGTTATCTGTGGTGGCAGTGCTTAGCGCCAGGGTGGCACTGAATTATCTCAGAAAACATGGAGCTATGAAAACATGAGGGAGCAGAGAAGGAGGCCAGAGAGAAGAAGTGAATTAGGTAAATGCACAGTTGCTTGCTGAATGCCTAAACAGGCTCTCTTGGACAATGAACCACACAGTCCACACACAGTGCACGGGTGTGCATGTGTCTATCTGCATGTGAGTGGGGGGGGGGAATTGGTGGTGTCTCAGAGGACAAATCAGAGAACGTCCGTTTTGATTAGCTTCTTGAAGTGAACTATTCAGATTCTAGAGCAGAGACAATAATGGATCTGTTTAAACACCCAGCTGAACTGGGTGGTGGCTGGAGAAACTCTTCAAACAGTTTTTAAAAGCAGGTGATTTTTGCAATTGAGGCTTGTAGGCATATGGTATTTAGATGATATAATTTCTTTAATTGAAAGTGTTATCTTAATCAGAGAGTTTTGCAAAACCCCCAAACAAAGACATCTGTTGCTGTTTTTGTTCTTTTCCCCAGCAAACAATCTGGTGGTGAAAAATAGGAACAACTAAATGGAACACCAGGGAAAAACTGTGGGTTTGAAAAACAAACCCCTGCCTCTTTAAGAGGGGACAGCCAATCGAGGTACAAAGCAAGCAAGCTGTTTCTGAACAGAGGCTCCCGTGAGCTCTCAGTTCATGATAACTTCACTTTTATATCCATAATTATTAACACAGCCGGCAGGCCAAGCTTGTGGAAAATTTAGTGCGCAGCTGTGGTCCACGGTTTTTAGTTGTTGTCAGCTACATGCCGGTGGTACCTTGGCTAAACTTGAGGCCAGACCTTCCATCCGCCTGCTTCCTGGACGGCTCCTCGTTCCCACAGACCCCTCCAGCTTGGGTGGTTGATATTGTTATTGTCAGACCCCTGGAGCCTGCACCTCCTCCTGAATTCTTCAGTTTGGGGCCCTGTCCTTCACGCATGCACCCTCTGCATCCCTCTCTCTGATTATTGCAGTGGCTCCTTTCTCGACCTTGACCCTGGCTGATACAGGAAGCAGGACTCACTTTACGTGTTCAAAGGAGGCCTTGATGGAGGAGCTCCACAGCGAGAGGAGGGCAGGATTCATGGAGTGACAAGGATATTGACATGCCTAGAGAATAGTAATAGCCATGGGCTGTCGTCAGCTCCAGGACTGAAGGAGCATGGAGAGAAATGGAGCTAGTGCAGCCCAGTGGGAGCTGGGAGCCTGGAGCCTGGAGGAAGGGCTTTCCCAGAGAGAGGTGTAGAAGCGGGAGGGAGCAGGTGCGAGCTCTTGAGATGGCACCTCTGTCTATCTTTCCTTGGCTGGTGCTGCCCATGGGGGAGCCCAGAGGCCTGGAGCAAAAGGTGCAGTCTGCCAGGGTCCTGGGGTCCAGAGAAGGGCAGGAAAGGGCTGGCCATGTATCTGGCATTGTGGGAAGAAAAGCCCATGAATACCCAGCCTCTGCTCCCTAATTCAACCTGCACTCTGCTAAGCACGTACTGGTTCTAAAACATTGCTGATGTCTCTCCTCACTCTGAGCACATCTAAGAACCCCTTGTTATAGCAGGATATGTCAGAGCTTCCTATGTTGGTGTTCAGTCTCTGGTGAGCCCTGCTGATTTCTAGCACCAGCTCTCACAATCTCTGGTCCTTACACAACATCCCAGCCCTCCTGAGCTGCTTCCAGACCTCTGAACACGATGCACCCTTCAGTTCAGTGAACCTCCTTTTCTTTCTCTAGAATCTCACTTCTCCCTACCCAACTCCTTACAACACCATGTGACCAATGCCAACTTCAAGTCTTTCTTCAAGACCTGCTTCAGATGTTAGGGTTTCTGGGACTCAGTCTCAAGCCTCCTTGGCCTCAGACCTGAATTACACTACCTCTGAAAAGTCTCTAATTCATACATACCATTTATTTATTTATTTATTCATTTACTTATTTATTTATTCTTTTTATACCAGGGGTTGATATTGGGCCTTGTGTTTGACAGGCAGGCACTTATGCCACTGAGCTATCTCCCCAGCCTCATTTTATACATTTCTCTGTTTTCTACTATTGACATGCTTTTGTGACTTGTAGAGGCCTCTGGGAAAAATAAATTTTACTGTGTATATTTGAGATTTACGACATGCTATTACAAGACACATTTGACAGTGTTTACTGCAGTGGAGTGGACTGCCACTTAACAGGTACCTCTTGTGACAAGAGCAATTAGAATTTCCTCATTTAACAAGAACACCTAACCCAGTACTCTTGTCCTCCTCAGCGTGTTCACCCAATATAGCTGCCATTCTGTATCCTGCGACCAACTTCTCCCTATTTCCTCTGATCCTCCCCACCAGAGAAAATGAAACCATTCTTTCATTCTCTATTTCTATATATTTGAGCTCTTTCTTAATATCCAACATAAAAGAGGAATCATGGTGCAATATTTTTTCTTTGCTGTCTGCCTTATTTCACTTAGTGCAGCGTCCCGCACGTTCCCCAAGTTGTAGCAAACAGCAGGGTCCCCTTTTTCAGGATAGATGATATTCCACTGTGTATACACACACTGCCTTTTATAAAATGTTTTCTCATTGGCAGACATCTAAGTTTTTTCCCTATCTTGGCTATAATGAATATGCACAGTCCACCGGGGAATACAGATGTCTTTACTCTCTATGGGTATAGATCCAGAAGAAGGGCTTCTGAATCATGCAGCCACCTTATTTTAAGTTTTGTAGGAACCTCTGTAGTGGCTGTACCAACCTGTGCTCTGGCCAGCCTTGTACAGGGCTCCCATGGGTGATCCACATCCATGTGCATCTCGTCTTGTTGTTGGCAGCCGAAGGCCGAGGTGACCTCTGGAGGTTTAGGTGAACGTTGCCATGTTTGGAGCAAGGTCTGTTCAGGTTCTTTGCCCATTTCTAAGCATGGCCCTTTGCTTTTCTACTACTGAACTGAGCTGCCTTGGCACATGCCAGAGGGAGTGGCAGCTCCCTGGTGTGGGCTGTGCCCTATTCACCTTGAGGCTCTAGTTATCTGCCATAAAGCCAGGAGTATTAAAGTCTGTTCAGAAGACATTTAAGGAAGAAAGAAAAGGACAGAAAGGAGGAGGGAAAGGGAGGAAAGGAAGGAAAGGAGGGAGGGCAGGAGGATGGAAGGGAAGAAAGGAGGCAGGAAAGGGAATGATTCCAACTGTTCAAAGCAGTTTTAGATATATTGCCACCTCTGATGTTCCCCAACTCGAGTGTTGGGGTGCACATGATCACCGATGCTCAGAAGGGGGAGCAGTTTGTGGGTATGGTTAGACAAGAGGAAAGGGACAGCAGGTCAACTTCTCTGCACTAGATTTGCCATTTTTAGTAATTCTGATTCACTGATTGACATCTTCAAGCTCAAGTAACTCATATGTCCAAGCTAACATAAGGCACAAGTATCTCCCACACAGAGAAAATTGTTTTCTGGATTTTTAGAAGTGTAAAGGCAAGTTCTTGGAGCATCTAGAGCCCCCATTCTGAAGTCTGATCTTGTGCTAGGGTCACCCACCATAGGATTCCCAAGAAAGAGCACAGGTTCTCCCCCACGGTGGTTCACTGGCAAGCTAACCTTTCCCATCTTTGGGAGATTCTGGCTACCTCAAACTTCCTCCTCCAAGTGGAATCTTTGTGATTCTCTAAACTGGTTATTGGGACCACCCAGGAGGCCAATGCCCACTCCATGTAATGGAGAGAACTCCATTGACCTTAGCTGTTTCTCCTCTGGCCAGCACCTCCTCTGCCCTAGGAGAGAGACTCTGAGAACTCTGAGGTCCTCAGACGCTGCTGGTGTCCTTTATTCAGGCCTGTGATAAGGCTCCCGAATGTCTCCTATTACACCAAGGAGGTCATTGTCATTCACCTAGTATAAAGACCTCTGTAGCAGTCCAGATAAGGATGCCAAGGCTCTGGGTGGAGGGAAGGTCACCTCCCCTAATTCACATAGATTGCTGGGGAAATACCCAGGATGCCTAACCTCTAGCAACCTTGTGCTTTGCAATGATAAGATAATTTTTCTTTCAACCTGATGTAAAATGTCTGAATGCATGACTTCTAGGAGTAAGGTGAAGGATAGAGCTGAGGGGTGCACTGGTCAGCTCCCCAACTCACCCGCCATCTTGTCAATGAAAAGGTATGATTAGCCCAGTTTCTAGGGAACAACAGTGCCATCCGCAGAGAAAGCCCTTGAGAGATAAATATGCTCATCATTGTTATGAAGTGCTGTATAACACTTGCCACCTGGTAACTTTCCCTTTCCATTGCAAGATTTCCAGGTAATGAGGTGTTTGGAATTCTAGAGTGATGCTACTTGTGAGTGGTTTTTGTACAGAAAATGACAGTAAATGACGAGGAGTTCCATAGTAATTGGACATCACTGTGGCATTCGAGCATGTGGTTTTGTAATTCTCAAAAGTATCAGTTTTATTCTGGCTATAGATTGACAATTAGAAGCTGCTCCTTCACCACACATGCCGGGAACCACTGCTGAAGAGCATCCACCCAGGGGCTGGCTGGTTCTATTTAACAAGAATTCGAGCTTCATTTGGATCATGACATCAGTTCCTCCCAGCCTAGCAAACACCAGCACAGGAACTGGGCTCCATCAGATGCTGTGTGTGTGCGTGTGTGTGTGTGTGTGTGTGAGTGTGTGTGTGTGTGTGTGTGTGTTCACATGTGTGTGTTGGGGTGGCAGAGAGGATGTAAGCCTTCAGTGTTCCCCAGTACTCAGCAAACGGTGTGCACAGCACGATGCTTGGGCCTTGTCTACAAAATGGGCCGAGGTGAGCGAACCTTGCATGTCTGCAGCCTGTGGTCAGCATCACCTACACACGGGGTATCCAGCTGGGGACTGGGAACAGCTTGAGAGGAGGTCTTTACCCTGGCAGACCTCCACATGCTCTGTAAAAAAGGGAGAAGCCTGTGAAGTCTCCAGTGTTCAACCATCACTTGCCCTACACATCTCACTTTTTCATTCATATAACCTTATCTGACACTGGATGGTTTACATTTTGAGGGTAAAAGTCATATTTTACAACATTCATTCTCTAATTAAAAAAAAAAAAACATAGTATTTTCCAAATGTAATTTTTCTGAAACCAGTATAGATTTCACAAGTGGATGTGCATATGATAAATTTCCTTTCTTTCAACTTCAAAGTTTTAAATCGGTGGTGATTCTTGAAGTCAGTGGCATCTTGACTAACCTTTCAGCTCTTGCTACTTTCACATGATTGTTTAGAAGGAGTACTGTGTTCCCCGCAGTACTGTGCTTTCAGATATTCTGTACTGTTCTGATGCCCAGGTTGTCCTCAGCACTTGGGTCCATATTGAGTGTTCCATAAATGGTCGTTGGTTGAAAGGTAATGTGATCTCACCTGGGGCTGGAGTACTGAGTAACAACCAACGGTTTTGGTGGCTATAGTTGAAAGAATGTTGGGACAATAATTTTTCCCAGTTGATAGCTTCATCCAAACTTAGGGATAAGAAAACTTCCACTCAGATGTAAAGACTGCTGTTGGACAAGGGTTGACAACTGGTCATGAACTAAGTCCAAACTGGAAACTTGTGCCCAAGACAGCCTGACTCAAAAGTCACTTCAGGAAGATATCTTGGGCCCTTCTCTTTGCCTTGTCCATGTCTCCCTAACATTCTGCCCTTGTCCAGTTACTACCTATCATACTTTATGCCTTAAATTATGGGAGTAGACACAGGTCTTGGTTCCTGCCATTAGATACCAGTTCCTTGGGAAGGGGTCAAAGACCAACCTTTAGGGATGCTGACGATTTGCCCCAGTATTTATGATGTTGCCTTTGTGAAATATAATTGAGGTGCTGGCTGTGTGTATGTGTGGTTTCATGTAGGATTCAGGAAAAAGATCTGCTCCCAGTGGAGTTCCTGCTAGTGCACGACCAGGGAGTCACTAGCCTTCCAGTTCTCCCTACTTTAATATGATTTTGTACTAGAAGTACTGTATTCTTGCACAAGTAAGAGGATTTGGGGTTGCAAATATAATGGCATACGATTCTAAGGGCACACACATTTCCTCTGAGTACAGTGAGATAATATCACCAAGAGCAATAAGGCCAACTTTCCTGTAGCATTTCATAAAATATACACTTTTTCCATCTATTACATTGTTTCATTTGTATGACAACTCCATCATGAATGATTAACTTCATGCTCATGAAGCTGAGGCCAAGAGTCACAGCCCCCACTTAGGGCCACCGAGTGGCAGAGCTGGAGTTAGGGTGCAGGCACTGATCTTTGTATCCTCCCTGCCTTTAACAGCACAGTAAATGCTGTCTTGGTTACTTTTCTTATTTTCTTTTTTTTTTTTTCCTGCCTCAGGTTTATTTGTACAAAGAGCACAGGAGGACACCAGCCCCCCACAGATGGCACCCCAGGGGTCACACCAGTCCTTCTGTTCTTACATCAGCAGATAGGAGGCTTTTACTGTGGAGCCTTCACGGGGGCCTGGCTTTGGGGGCCTGGGCTGGAGCAGACGCTGGAGCCTCGGCCTTGGCTGGAGCCTGGGCCTTTGGGCGGCAAGCCCTGTGACCCTTGGCAATGCGGGCACGGATACGCTTCCCAAGCTTGGGGTGGGCAATATAGGCAAGTTGAACGAGCCTGCGTTTCACTCCCTTTGGAATGACCTTGGGCTTGGCCTCCTTGGGCTTTTCCTCCTTGGGCTTGACAAGGGCCTTGATAGCCTCAGCATGTGCACTCACGGCCTTGGCATTGTTTGCTTGCATTTTCTTGAAGCCTTTCTTGTTGTGCTTCTTGGCAAAACGCATGTTCCTAAGGAATTTGGGATCTACCCCCTTCAGAGATTCGTATCTCTGTGACCGAGGTTTCTTGATGCCATTTCGGTGCCATTTTCGGGACTGGTTGTGCGTAGTATGGTTCTTGGACTTGGCCATAACTTCACTGTAAACCGTGGTGGCAAAGCGCCTGGAACCGGAAGATGAAAAGGACTTTTGTTATTTTCATAACTGCTTTCTCAGACACCAACTCATGAAGTCCTTGTTGGTCAAGTATGTGATTGGCACCTGCTGAGGAGCCGGCTTCCGCATGGGACATCTCAGATAATTATTATAATAACCAGGCATGCGGTGGATGCAGCCACATTTGCCTTAGAGGGAAACTGAACTGTGAAGACAAAGCATTGCCAAGCATGGAGAGGCCAGGTTCTCTAGGTGTCTTATCTTCCATATGGGGCAAACAGGTCCCTGAGAGAGAGGCAGGCTATGTCTATTGTGACCCTGGCCTGTTCCCGTGTGGGTACAGCCCTGGGATGTGCTTAGGGAGGTCTTCCTATGACCTTATGCCATGGTTTGGATCTAAAATGCCCCCCAGGTGCACTATCCTGGTAGAAGGTTCATTCATTGATGAGTTGTACAGCTAAGCATGCTATTGGAGAGGGGTCTGGTATGAGCTGCTCCCTGGGAAGTGAGAGCTGCAAGGTGCGATCTTCTCCCTGGCTCATCCCTTCTTCCTCTGCTCCCTGGCCACCATAGGTTGAGCATCTTTTCTTCTGCTATTTCCTTCTGCTATGCTCTTTCTGCCTTGGAGTATGGATGAAAACCATGAGCCAGGATAGAACTCTCCTTCTTTAAGTTGTGTGTGTCAGGTATTTTCCCAGAAATGGGCAAGTGGGAATACGCCTTGCCAGGTTACCATGAGGTTCAAATGAAATGTGCTAGTTACATAGCTCAGTGCTTGGCAGCATGTCTCAGGGGCGGTCCCCTCATCTCTTCTCAACCTTAGCTTCCCTCTTAGGGAAGTTAGCCGTGCATAAAGCAGATGTAGAGCTTACTGAGCCTCCAAGTTCCCTTGAGAACCAGGCAACCCATGTCCTTCATTATGCTTATTCTCAGGTTCTCCCTTCAAAGTCCGCTGAAGGACGGCTTTCTCTGTGAAGCTTTCCTGGGCCCCTCTAAGTGGAGCTTAGCATCCTGTGCTGTGCTCATTTGCACTTCCAGGATTTTACTTCTGATGGAGAAGAACCTGTTTCCTTGGCAGTCTACCTAAAATGGGAGCTCCTCAGGGCAGAAATGGTGGAGTCTGCAGTCCTGGAGGATTTGAGAGAAATGAGAAGATGCAGGAAGGACAGGAAGGAAGGAAGGAAGGAAGGAAGGAAGGAAGGAAGGAAGGAAGGAAGGAAGGAAGGAAGGAAAAGAAAGAGAGAGAGAGAGATGTGAGGCAGGGAGGGAAGGGAAGAGGGAGGGATGGAGGAATGGAGGGAGGGAGGGAGGGATGGAGGAAGGAACTTAGCATCAGAAGACTTGGGGCTTAAATCCTTGATGGCTAGGTCTGTAGGTATGTACCTTGGACATCAGAATTTACCTAAGTCAAACTTTCCTTTCAGGTAACATAGACAAAATAATGCTTTTGTATTATGGTCAAATAATGTGCATAGGAATGCTTAGGCACAGTAAAGGCATGCAGTACAACACTTCACAGTTCAGCAACGTGGAGAGCTGCCAGTTACGGGGAGTAGTCAGGAGCACTCCGCGAAGATGAGGTGTCCTGCCCTGCTCTTAATTTCCATGAGAATGTGTGAGTGAGGAGATGGGTATCTCTGGTTATCTTAGAACACTACACCTACTGTACTTATCAACCTGGTGCTGGAAATCTCCTGGTGAGTTGCTGCTGGCCCCTGACCGTGGGGTGGGGGTAGCAGAGCCGGTACATCTGCCTTGTCACATGGCACATTTGGCAAAAGGCTCTGCTGCTACCATCCAGAAATGCTTGGTAACTTCACATCAAGAGTTTCACATTTTGTTTCATGCTGGTGCCTGGAAGCCCAGATTCAGGCCCTGCTCATGTCATGCTCATTTTCTATTCACTGAGCAGATGCCTCTGTCTTTGTCCTGTGTTTTGTTGATTTTGCCCATGAAGCCTAAGCTGGGAGGAGCCCGCCTTTCAGCCCAGGACCCTAGGATACTAGAGACCACTGTCCCCATGTCTTTCTTCCCCTCTCGTTGATTTGGAATCTTAGGTTTGAATGTGAAACGGGGACTGTCTCAGGAGGTCTATTGCATCCCATTTATCTGCTGGTGCTCTCCTGCACTGGCATCCCATGTCTGTAATGATGGTAGTCACATGATATGTCCTAAAATCCTTGGAGAGCAAGACTTCTTTATTATTTGTCTAAATCAACTTTGTATTTCATTCCTGAGATAAACTCGGTAGTCGGGGTCATGATTTTTTTTTTAAATACTATGAATTCACTTCACTAGCATTTAACTTACAATTTTCATAAACAGAGTAATTATTTTTGGTATTATTTCTCAACTTTTGGTATTATTGCTAGGGACGTCCTTCTATACTTCTACTTTTTTTTGGCAGAACTGGGGATTGAACTCAGGCCTTTGCACTTGCCAGAGAAATGTTTTCTCCACTGAGCCATCTCCCCTGCCCCTATACTTCTACTTTAAAATTAGAATTTTTGTAATTTGTTTTCTATTTCTAACCATTCTTTGTTAAGCATAAAGGGTTCATTTAATTTTTTTATTCATTTCATTTTCTCATTTACAAATCAGTTAAGGAGTGTGAAGATAATGTTGAAATTGTCATTTACTTTTTACTGCTTTCAAAGTTGTTTGCAATACTTCAAGGATATTACAATTTTATCAAGGAATTATAATTTTATCAATGTGAAGTGAATATTGTTATTTTCCCCTTTAAAACCTGCTTTGCCTAATATTTAATTTCTCTGTGTCTTTATTACTGTAAACTTTCTGTGACACTCTGTGGGCTTATCTTGTATGTGGACAAACCACTTGTTTGTTTGTGTTTTAAAACTGAAACCCCCAAAAAACTGAACCCAACTGTTTATCTTCCAGAAACTCATTCATGCTTATCCTGATATATTTTGTGGCTCCTTTACCATCCTTATCAATAGTGGCTTTATAAGAACTTCATGCCTCTTTTAAATTCAGATTTTTGAGGCCCCTCACTGTACACAGTGCCCATCCATCCTTCCCTTTATTTCAGAACGTATTTCCCCAGGGAACCCAGCAAATTGGGGTAGGAGCACTGCAATAATATGCTTGCTCAATTTAGCACTCCTCGGATTTATCTACATAAGAAACATTAAAAAGGCAGTATTTTGGTGGAATAGCAAAATAAACCCATAAGTATAACGTGTATTTAGATTACTATAGACAGGAATAAAAAATATTTTTGGATTATTTAATCATTGCAAGAAATGATCACATTTTGCCTCAGATCTTAATACATTGTTACTAAATAGTAACAGAAGCATAGCTAGGGCTGGGGATTTGGCTCAGTGGTAGAATGCTTGCCTAGCAGGTTGGAAGCCCTGGGTTTGGTCCTTGGTGCCAAAAACAAAAAAATAAAAATAGGAGCCAGGGAGATGGCTCAGTGGAATAAGCACTTCTCTGGCAAGTGCAAGGGCCTGAGTTCAATCCCAGGTTCCAGAATAAAAAAATAAATAAATAAAAATAAAGAAGTGTATAATGCTCTTATAAGAAATACATGCAATGTAAACCAATAATGAGTTTTTAAAAATCTACTCTCCATAAGCTGATTTGCAATGCTCACACATGACTATCACAGAGCATCTCTGTTCACAAAGCAGAACCCTGCTCTTCTTTGTCTTTCTGGAGGTGCTCTGCACCCTGCTGTGTGATGGTAACGAACACACACACACACACACACACACACACACACACACACACTTCTTAGGGTCTTAGGGTAGGTGTTAACTTTTGTTTAAAAATTTTCTATTTGTTCAGTAGAATTATCTCACAAATTGGTTTCATTTTACAAAACATGATTTTGAACAATCTGTGCAGGAGCAAGTGAGCTATATTTCTGAGAAAGATAAAACCAGTGTGCTTATAAATGCATATGACATTGTTCATCCATTTAGTCATCTGTTCAGATGGCAAATACTTACAAAGCACTTACTTTGTGCTACACAGAAACACTTCCAGATTTCAGGAAGAATCATAAAGGTGAAGGGAATCATCAGAAAAGGAAAAAAAAAAAAGAGTGAAAGAAAGGAAGAAACACACATACACACACACACACAGAGAGAGAGAGAGAGAGAGAGAGAGAGAGAGAGAGAGAGAGATTCTTTTCTTTCATCATGTAGTTCATCTAGCTCTTCCTTCAAATATTCTTCTAGAACTTTGACTTGCTCTAACATGGCCCTGACATAGATAGGGTAGTAGAATTGACTTAGGAAATCTGGCCCTAAACAACTCGTCCAGCATGCAGGGAGAAGCACACCCTCTGTTTGGACCTTCTCAGCCCTGAAGCTGCAGCCACCTGACTGCTCACGCCATGTCACCAGGGCCACATGGGCTGTGGCATGACCAGCTTAGATGAACACTGTGTTGAACACAAAGGAGGCCAACTCTCCACCATGCAACCAGTTTCTCTCTGCATCCAGTAAGTGTTTTCAGTGTTTCAAGAATTACAGTGCATTGAAAGTGTGTATTTCAGTATCTGCTTCTCAAGAGGCAGAGTTCTTCCTTCTGCTGCCTCCCACCTAGGGACAAGAGTAAGTTTATTGAGTAGGGAGAACTGGAGCATGCAGCATTTTACCAAAACATGGCAATCCTGACTTTCATGCATGTTGCAAAGTTCAGACTTCTCTTTTGATTTAATACTAATAATTAAAACAGTTCGCCACACAAATACCCACCATGAAGAATGGCAAACAGTTTGCTACCAAGGTGGACTTAGTTGTGAACCAGAGAGACCTCCCCAGAGAAGGGTGTCAAGTTGGCCCCTGGACCAGTGTGCTGAGGTAATTTAGAAAGGCCCAAATGTCACCACGGATGTTTCCTACACTATAGGAATGACGGGAAAGCTCCTGTGCTCTACAGACAGGCATTCACTGGACATTTGCTTATAGCTTTGTGATATAGGGGTTGAATGTTGCAAAGCAGCAGGTTCTGATCTGCAAAGAACTCAGCTTGGCAAGGTTGTTAGTGTCCCCCCCCACCAACCTGCGGGTGCATCTTCACCTCTGTTCTGTTGCTTTGTGCCCCTAACCATGGATGTAAGAGAACATGGCCCTGGGAGAGCAAGACCATGGTGATGGCATTTGCTTTTGGTCTTTGTCCCATCCATGGTGCTAGCAAGGCTTCTGGCCATAACCACAAATAGAGTTGGATATGACTTAAGGTGGAGCCAAGAGAAGTGAAAAATGACAGACCCTAGAAATGCCTCACAGACATCACCCTACGCAAGGCCCAAGGAAAGTCTCTCAGGGAGGTAAAGCGAGCTCTTGCAGGAGTGGGAGACTTAGCAGACCCACACCACCTCCAAAGCCGCACGACCCTGGCCAAAACTTAGATTGGTTTGTCCTTTCTCTGTCTTACCTCAGTACAGTGCTGCAGTTGACAGGCCTCAGCCTGGGGGAACCCAGGTCCCTTGTATTCACTAACTACTCTTCAAGTGCAGCCAGGTCACTGTGTGCCTGAGTCTTCTTCCTGCTGTCTAGTGGAGTGGCGATCTCCGTGGTACCACTCAGCACTATTCTGAGTATAGAAAATGAACAATGGCTCCTGGGCTTCAATCTTGACTTGTTCCCCTGCTCACTTTGTTTTGCTGGGTCTCAGTGTCCCTGTATGCAGAATGGAGCCCCATTATAAGGATGTGGGAAGGGAGCCCAGCAATGTGAGAGCCGTCTACCCCACTCTTGGCACGTAGCTGGCCCTCCTTAGCTATGCTGCAACATGGCCTTCAGGGCACTCCCCAGCACTTGTGGGAGATGTTTGTACTGAGTGTACTTTTGCTCCCTTCCCTCCCTCTGGCCATCTCTCCCACCGGATTTGGAGGCCTTTGTCTCTTATCGCATTAGAGACCTTGACATTGACCAGGCAAGGTGGGGAGAAAAGTTGTAAAGAGAAGTCTGCAAGGCCCTGGGCCCAAAGGACGGCGGGGATGTGGGCCATGTTGTTTGTACAGGTGCGTTGTAATGCTGCCTGCAGTGTGAACATTTTCCACTTCATTACGCCTGGCCCCAGCCCAGGCCCTGTCTGCTCCGCTGGCCTCTGTCTTGGGTTAATTTCAGCAGTTCCTGGCCTTTGGAAGGCCACACTAGTAAAAAGGAAAACAAATGAGGTCGCCACAGACGTTCTTGCACATTGGCCAGCTGGGGCAGACGGGCCAACTCAAGGAGCAGAAAGGGGCCAGGTTGGCTGGGGCTGCTTCACGCCCTCCAAAGTAACTCAGTCCCCAAGAGCTGAGCCCAGTCTTTCTGGATGGAATCATTCTGACCTAGTGTGTAAGAGTGAGCCAGACAGACACTCATGGGACCGTGGGTGGCACAGTGTAGGAGAACTGCTTGAATTGATTAAACACTAACTTTTAATGAGCACTTACTATGGCCTAGATACTGCTTGAAACACTGTAGCTGGATTTTAGGGTAAGCACATGGATTGCTATTCCTACCTTACAGATGAGAAAACATGTTGGTGGTAGCAGCCTGGTTTCATTCCTGGTCGTCTCACCTCAGCATAAAGGTCTATGCTGTCATTCCTCACAGGCTACATATGCTGGCCTTTTAATGAGGAGAAATCTGCTGTGTAGTTCTAGAATGGTGTGAATTGAACACATTGAATCCCAGGATTGATAATGCCCAGTGACCACACCTTGCTGGTTCCCCATTCCTGCTACCCAGACTCTGCTTACACAGTTCACCAAAGGATACCACAGATTGGGAGGTGTCCTTGCTGTTCTGCACCTGAAGATCTGTTGGCAATTCCTGAGCAGATCAGCTTCCCCCATTGTGTGGTTGGCTGTGCAGTGGTCGTCCACACACCTGTGTTGGCAGAGCCCTGGGAACACTGTCAGTGTGCAAAGCCATCTTTTCTATTCTTTCTTTCTTTCTTTTTCCTATTTCTTTTTTTCTTGTCTCTCACAAACTGAAAAGAAAAATTGTATACTCAGCTGTCAGGAAAATATTTTTGCAAAATAGTCCCAGGCCTCTGGCCCATTTCTAAGGTTCCATAGGACAGGGAAGCCAGTTCCCTTATTTCTGTTCCTTTTTCTCCTCCTCTCCCCAGTGGTTGGTAAAGCTTCCTGTGCCAGACATTTATTAGCCAGGGCTACAGGAAGACCTGCAGCACAGGCCCTGCCTGTGGGTAGCTACCACTTAGACAACCAGTACTTAGAAGTTTAAAATTATTTCTAGGTTAGGGAGATACCTTGACAGCATAAGCGCCGGTATGACAAACATAAGGTCCTGAGTTCGATCCCTTGTACCGCATGCCATGTGAGCCCTGGAACTCTGGGTGCACTGTGTTGGTCACCGAAACCAGGCGTGGTAGTGCACACCTGTAATCCCAGTGCTGGGGAGGCCGAGACAGGAGGAACACTAGGAGTCTGAGAGATATAGCAAACCCTGTGTACAAAAGGGGGGATATTCAAAATTATCTCTGGATATATACTTTTATTATTTGGCGACCATATCTTTCTAGTAGAAAACACACAAGGGAATAAGATCAATCCCGTCTCGTATACTCCAGGGCACGGCCTCCACTAGGATCTTGTCTCTGACTTCCTCAGTGGGTGCCTCTGCACAGCCATTACAGTCAGCAATCAAACACGCCATGCCGTTGGTCACCTGTGAACTTCAGATCCCCGTGGGTCCCAGCCTCATTTCTCTTTACATTAAAACCTCCAGAGCTGAGTATACCTTAGGTCTCTCTTTCCTCTACTCCAGTTCTCCTGTGAACCTGGGCCCTTAAGCATCTGCCCTCACCATGGTAGCAGGCCGTGCCAAGGCCCTGAGGATCCTGTTCGCTACCTCTCCAGCTCAAGCTCAGTCCTTGCCCTCCTGATCACGCTGGGCCTGCTACCTCACTCTTGTCTCAGAATGCTCCCTTCACTGGGCTTCTAGGACGGAGGCTGTGGGCTTCCTTCCTGCTTAATGGCTCCTCCTTTGTTGTATCCTAGCAGGGTCCTTCACTCCTTCATTTTAGCCAAGCAGTGTCCCAAGGCCTGGTGTCTGCTCCAGTCTGTACTAGTCTGTTTTCTCCTTGGGGATTCAATCCACCCTAGAGTTTTACTTGACACATGGTCTATACAAGGGCCCGGGAGCCTGCTGCTCTGTCTTGCACTGCAAATGTGGAGCATATTTAAGACAGTACTCTTGAGTCTCAGCCTTAACCTACTTCTTTTGTAGACTTTTTCCTCTGTGGAAAAGGCAACTTCACTCTGTTTATCAGCCCCAGTGGAATCACTGAGGCTTCTGGGCCCACTCCACCTGTCACCCACAGCACATTTGGAGGAAGTCTGGGTTTGGATGCGCTGCACTGGTCACCACTGGCCCCGTGCACTCCCTCCTGGCCACTGCTGCTGCAGCTGCCTCTTACCTGGACCCATGTGTGCATCGCTGCTGGCCTTCATTCCCACGTGGGAACCAGAGAGCTCCTTCACAGCGAAGCTGCATCGTGCTAACTCCTCGCCCAAAACCCTCCAAAGCTCCCACCTCACTCAGATTAAAGCCCAATGTTCATTTTATCCCCTGCAAGGGCCCCGTGAGCTGGGTTGATGCTTTCTTCCTTGCTCCATCTCCTGCTGGTGTGCCGCCGCTCTCTCTGTCCTAGCCACGCTGGCCATTGCGCCAACACCGCCCCCATGCCTGCCTTCCACCTTGCTCTGCTGCCTGCCTGAGCTCTTCCAGCATGGTCTTCGCTCCTGGGGACTTCGCAGACCACACCCCAAGAAGCTGTGCCCGGCATCACTGTATTTTACACTGCAGATTCCTTTTCCTGTGGTACACACTGTGTCCGGATACCACATGCATTTCATGTATTTGTTACCAGCCTGCTTCCCTCCTTTGCAGCATAAGTGCTTTAATACAAATTTGTTTGTTTACTGCCTTTAGCCCTAGTTCCTGGAACAATGTTGGTACCTGGAAGCACTTAAGAAATGTTTTCTGAACTATTAGGTGGGGAAATGTATCTTTCTATCACAACTCTGTGGTCCCTGTGTGCCTGAGCAGACCACTTGCCCCACAGCCTCGGCCCCTTCAGTCTGGAGGGAAACCCTCTCTTGTTCTTCTCAACTCTGCAAGTAGTGAAGCAAGTGCAAGGAGGGTTGGGGTAAAGACCTAAAGGACACAGAGTCAAAGACAGTCCCTCCCACTTACGCCTGAACTAGTAAATTTATATTGGTTAGAAAAAGGTTATAAAAGAACATGGACACATTCATCTTTTAGGGCTTTCTTTGGCACAGCCTAGTTTGAAGAAGGAGGAAAATAAAACGTTTACAGTACAATTAATCCCAGTGGGTGCCGGGCAGGGGGTGCATTGCATGACCCAAGCTTGGATTTAATATGGTTCTGCTCAGAAGGCGCCGTGAGCTCCCTGAGGCAACTCACCAGGTGTTTCATGAGCTCAGGCATCCATGAGGCTTGCTAAACGGACTTGAAGGAGGTTTTCGCTACGGAAAAGGCACAGTGACAGTAAGTGACTTCCCCAAAGTTGCACAGCTAGCGAGAGATGCTACTTGTACCATCCTGGGCCAGACCATTCAGTGCACCAGGCTGCATCGGTACCCTATGGATAGCAAGCAGCTTGCTCGGTCAGGTTGAAGTTCCTTAAAACCTGTGCAGTGCAGGGCAGGGGAGATAGGGCAGTGGCAAAAGTGCCTACCTGGCAAGTGCAGGGTCCCGAGTTCCATCCCTGGTATAACAACAACAACAAACCCGGGAAGAGTCTTGCATGTATCTTTGCTTTGCAAGCTGGCATGGCCTGCATAAGTGCTTCTCTTCAGCACCCCCTGAAAGGAGCCAAGAAGGCTCTCCCGGCTTCATGTGCCCTCTCAGGGTCTTGCCACAGCCACTGTGGTTGCTATGGAAGCAGAGCAACAAATATTCAGAGGCCAGTAACACCTTCCCCCCAGAAAACCAGTCAAGAATGTTTGGGACCAGGCCTCTTGCCCGTCAGGCTGCTGTTGTTGCAGCTGAATGCAGCTTTTGTGATTGGCCTCCTGGCTTGCCACCAGGCTCCGAAGAGATGACTTAGCCCAGATTTTTCTAAATAACATGTGTGTTTCAGTTGTCCACAAGGAGCGGCGGGCGGGAAGCCCAGCGTAGCTCTAAGAAAATGTTCTGTCCCATGGCTGGTTGTCAAGACCCGAAGGATGCTCAGTGTCACTTTGCATGTGACATTCAGGTGGGCTGTGCCAGGGTGTTGTGGGGATCATGCATGTCACCCCCCATGGAGCACAGCTGGAAGGGAGCTCTGTTCTCACAGGGAGCTTGCAAGGGCAGGGACATTGAGGTCTGCGCCATCGCTGTCCTCATGGAAGCACAAAGATGACCAACTCTCCCGAGCTCTCATCCGGACTGTGCTGCATCGTCCTGGCATGAGAAGGAGAAATGGAGACTGGGCTGGGGATTCCGGTCGCACTCCTAGGAATCCAGAGTGCTCGCTGCACACTGCAGCCAGGGGCTCTGTCTCTGTGACTTCCAGAATGTAAAGGCTGGTGGCTTGCAGGCTGGCTCAGTTCTGCTCAGGACAGATGAGGCGGTGAAGGAAATTTGACTTAGCCACAAGTGTGACTGGGAGGGTTAGAAAGGTACCATTGTCTCCTCTGCAATAAACTGCTTGGTTTTGACCTACTGTCAGACTGCAAGCTCACTTACTATTAAAACCCTGGGTCCTTACTTTATTCTCTGTTGAAGTCTTTATTAAATGCCCACTGAAGGTCAAGCACTAGCTGAGCACTGGTGACAGAGTAACAGATAATATTTGTTTAGCAAGTATTTATTGTCTGTTCCATGCCAGGCACTAGCTGGACCTTAGGGTGGCTGAGCCAGGTGAAAAGACCTTTGTCACAGAAAGAGTCTGCAAGGATCAGCTGCCAGGCAAGCAGGGGCATTTAGAGGACTGGGCCTGCCCTGCTCAGGTGGGCAGCACCCGTGGTGAATGTGCATGTGAAAAGGGGCTAGGCTGCACTTGAGATATGTGTGTATTTAAAACGCACACTGAACTTCCAAGTCCTGGTGTGAGAAATAAAATGTAAAACATCTTGTTTTATGTTTAAGTTGACTGCATGTTGAGGTAAAGATTTTAGATGTATTGGGTGAAATAAAACATGACAAAATCAATTCTTCACATTTTCTGCAATGCCATGAAACCTCCCCAACACCTGTGAGGTTGGTATTATCACCATACACCTGGGAGAGAACAGGATTACAGAGGTGAAGCAACTTGCATAAGGCTACGTGACTCGGGGAGGGTAACTCGTGTGCACAAGACTGCACAGCCAGAGGAAGCCCATCAGTGATGTGGCTGAGAATGGGCCCAGTCATGAGCAGCTACTTATCTTCCCTCAACATTGATGTCCTCTATATGGGGTCCGCAGTATGCCAGAAACAGGAGGCCAAACCAGTCATAATCTGTGTTAGATGGCAGGACAGGTGGATTCTGAGAGCAAGCCTGAGGCCTCTTAATAGAAACACTTTGACTTTCATCTGGGAGTAGGGCTGCTGGAAGTGAAGCTGGGAGCCTGGCCTCCCTTCAGGTGCTGCGTTGGGCTGAGTTCTTGTCTGTGGGATGTTGGCAGGGGTGGTGTGTGCACGTTCGCAGATTGGTTCTTATGTGCACAGCACATGCCTCATGTCCTACTCTTCCTCCTTGCTAAATGGAGCTGGAAGTGGAAGACATGTTGAGCAGGGCAGAGCAACAAATCAGAAGGTGTCTGGGCCTCAGGCTGCATGGGGGGCCAGCTGAGCCTCAGCTCCCTTTCTCTGGGCTTCTGGTATGGAGGGCACAATTCCACCTCATGATCATGGTGAGTTTCCTGTCATACACAGCAGACCACAATGCCCATACCAGCACTGCTACAGTCTGGAGATGTCCCCAGACCCCAGCTTTCATGTATGGGAAACTTGGTCCCCAGCTTGTGTGCAATCTTTAATCATCAGATTGAGTGAAAAGAGGTTAGGTCATTGGGGGTGCTGCTCTTGGAAGAGATGAGCACAGTTCTTATGGGACCCCACTCGCTTCCATGAGAGGAGCTGGCAACAGAGTAACCCTGGCCCCTGCATCTTGCTGGCCTGTTGCACTCCCATATCTCCTGCATGCCCTCCTGCCATGATGCCTACTTCCATCCCCCACACATTAGTACAGCCTTGTTAATATATATTGCCCTGTTAATATACACGTGGCATGTGTACCTGGAAAGATTCTCAACTTGCTTAGAAGGGAGGTTCAAACATGGAGGTTGGGAGCCCGGTCAAGACAAAAAACAACCAGAGCAAATAATTCAGGGGTCCACACCGGGAATGGAGAAGGGGTGCCTCTGAGCTGGAACCCTTGGGCCAGGGTGGGTGTTATCCTTTGAGCCTTCCTGTTAGACTAGGAGTGGATGGGCTGTGGTGTCCTGCATGCAGCTCCGTGTCCTCTGTCACAAGGGATTTCCCAGGCAGGGTTCAGATGGCCTGGGGGGTCCCTGGGCATGCCTGTCCAACAGGACAGCTCTGCTGTGACTCAGTATGAGAGGCAGACAGGTTGGGTCAAGGACCTGTGGGGAAGGTGAATCATGGCCAGCTGTGTAGCGCCACCCCACCCAAGCCAGAACTGCCTGTGCTGTGGAATCTGGCAGAAAGGTCATCAGAGCCAATCCTCTGAGGTCTGGCTTGGTCATGGCCACCAGGAAACTCCCTGAACTCTATGCACACTGTCTCTTGCCTTCTATCAAGCAAGTGTGCCTACCCAGGCTTGAGGACACAGGCAGATGATGAAGACTCTCGTGTGTTTACTGGGGGATGTTGGCTGGGCCAAGCCATCATCTACTTACTGGACAGAGGCATGGAGGGAACACAGACCTTCCCTCAAAGAGATTATGGTCTTACAGGCATGGGCAGGTAAGGGGATGTGCATGCCGGCAGGGAAGCGGACCTTCCACCAAGCTCCCTTGAATCATCTTGAGTCAGGAAGTAACCAGTTTCCCTCATTCAACAGATAAGGAAACCAAAGCAAAATACTGGAAGTGACCAAATGCTTCCTGGTATCCCACAACCCTTTAGTCCTGATTCCATCTCTGCCCTTAGCATTCATTATCAAAGGCTAAAACTCAGGAGTTTATTTCTCCTATTAAGACTTGAAGTATCTGATCAGGAGTTCCAGCTTTTAAAAAACCTTCAAGGGCCTGTACACAGCCTAGGGTAGGTTCAGAGCAGCAGTACAGGGCTGGTCAGGTGGAGGGATATTCTGAAGTGACACAGTTACACACTGCGGCCCAGCTTGGCCAGGCCAGCACCTTGGCTATCCATTGATCGAGTACAAGGCCTGGCGTGGTGGGCAGTATTGTCAGTTTTATAGGCAATGTGCCTGAGGCTGAGATGAGTTATAGGATTTACCTGAGGTCATATTGAGCGTCACCTGAGAAGCTTTACTCTCGGAAATGGCTCAGGGGACAGTGTGTGAGTTAGGGGTAGTCAAGGCAGCCCCTTATCATGGTGCAGACCCAGAGCAAAGGCCCAGGCAGTGCAAGCACCTCCGCCCAGGCTGCCGTGAGCTTGTGTCCTCTCCCTAGCAGTGCCCAGCTGCCCTGCAGCTCTGGCGAACACTTGCCAGATAAATGCCCAGACAAGCCTCTCTGGGCTGAGTCTCCCGGGCCAAGGCATTGGGACCAGCCTCACAGATTTCTTGTTTCTCTTTCCATTCACTAACATGATAGCAAGAGTGCCATCACCAGATTCTCGGGGAGGGGGTATAGGGGGGGACTGAGGCTTAGAGAATTCAGACTCCGGAAGTCATAAAACTGGTGAATGACTTTAAATCCAGACCACCTGTGTCCAAAGCCTGAACTACGAGCCACGGGCTGAAAATTCCCACAGTGTGAACAAAGCGTGGCTTCCTATGCTGCTGCTGGGCTGGGTCAGAGCCTCAGAGCGGGCCTCTGGGAGAGCAGTGCCCAGCCTGGTGGGTGGGGCTGGCTCTGCAGCTCCCTGGAAGGATCAGGCATTCGCAGCCTTCTCCTGGGCCCAGTTAGTGGTCTGCGGGGCTTTGAAGGCCCACAGGGACAGAGGCTAGAGACCCCCCAAGGTAACTGCTGGGAAACTACTCAGCTGCTGTGCACGTTGGTCGTATTACCAGGAGCACAGTGTGTGAAATAACGAAGGTGACATCCCAATTCTGTGTTTGCAGCTGGAGCCAGAATGTGGGATAAGGGCTGGTTAGACTTTTTCAGATTGTCACAATCAAGTCAGAACTGGTCCCGAAAAGCAGAATAGGAGCAGGGAAAGGTCAGGGTGCCACTCTTCCAGCAACAGCTACAGGAAGAAGCTGCAGAATGGACTTTGGGGTGCCCGACATTTCCCTTGGAACAGGAAGTAGATTTCATCCGTGTGATCCTAAAGGGAAAAAGACTCAGGCAAGGAAAGCATAGTTCCCAGGTTTAGACTTGAACTGAGCAGTGTTTTTGGCCAGGCACAAGGGCAGCCAAGGAGGGAAATGTGAAAAAAGAAGCCCTAACCCTTGCTCAGCTCTGTGTGGGCCCTACACAGGTAGCAGGTCTTTCTCAGCCACTCTCCTGCAAAGGGTGGGGAGCAGTCCGTGAGTGTGACCCTGAACACAGGGTAGAGAAATGGTGCCAAACACAGCTCGGGGCTCTAGTTGCTGGATTTACACCTTTGTTCAGGGAGACCTTGCTGACCTATTTTAACTTTATAGTGCCTCAGTTTGCTCATGTGTAAAATGAGGCTCATGTATGGAAAGCGCTTGGAGCCTCACCTGCCACACAGAAAGTATGCAACAAACACAGGAGGGGCAGCAGGGGCAGCTGCCGTTCTTGTGCAGGAAAGCGGTAGGTATGGTTTCGCGTGTAAGAGGGGTGTTCGGCGCTGTTTCCTCTTTCTCTCCCTTCCTCCTACCTCTGGGAAACCACATTCTTCTAATCTCCAGGCCTCTGAAGAATGTCTCTACACCCTTCAACATCATTTTACAAAGATTCTAAGACAATACCTGCCTCTGTCTCAACCCCCTTTTAGTAAAGAGAGAGAGCTAGGAGAAAGCCACTTTCTCACTTCAGGAGTTTCCCGTTCTATCAGACTGTGAAGCCTGTCTGCTGGCAGTGCCTCACTATCTCTGTTGTACGTGACTTCTGGCCAGAGAAGTCCCAGATAGGAAAAGATGGAGGCTCCAAGAGGCTCAGTGAGTCACCGACCTAGAGGCTGAGCAGGACTCTGGCAGAAGCTCTAGGATTCCAGGCCCAGAATTCCCATGAGGCATGGGACAGCCGCTCCCCAGCCTCCCACTCTGAGCCTCTGCTAAGGTGAGCACAGGGAGGCTACTCAGCCTGCTGAGAACCTTGAACCCAAATCCTTGTACTAAGAGAGAGGACTTGGGGCAGACAGGGCTCAGGAGCCCCGGCAGCCAGGGCCTGGGCCCCAAGCCGGACCTCTGTTTCCAGAGTGCTTCTGAGGTGAGACCCTGTCCCATACAACAGCCAGCAGGCACCGGTGGCCTAAGAGCTGTGGCATGGCTGATGTGGCTGGCCGAGGAAACTGAGGTTTGGGTCGGGAGCTCATGGGGGCTGTGAATGGGTCGCTGGAAGGGAGCCACCTGTGTGGCCCCAGAGCCAGTCCTGCACCGCACAGTAGCCGCGGACCAACTGCGACTGCGGGGGAAGGCACCTGGGTCCGGTCTGTGTATGGAGGGGTCTCGCTTCCTGCCTGGCTCCAGCTGGACCCAGCTGTTCGAGGCACCTGTGTCGCTCAACTGATAAGAGTGTTTGTCCTCCCAGAGCCAGGGCTGTAAACGGCTGCTTTCAAAGTCACACTGCAGCAATGTCAACATGGGGGGTGTGGGCAGGGTGCCTGAGGTGAAAGGTCACCCGGGCTGCCTCAGGAGCTATTGGGGAGGTCTTCTGAGTCCAGGGCCTCAGGGACTCTCCCCAAAGCCAGCTGCATTCCTTCAGACATGCTTCTGCCTCGCTGGGCCCTGTTCTCACTGGACTTGGAGGTCTGAAGGGCTCTTCCCATGGCCAGTGCTCTCTGCTTGCGGTCCTCGGTGTCAGCCCCAAATGCTTCGCACAATGACCAAACCTAAAGCTGTTTGTTTTTCCAAAACCTCCAATAATATTAGCATTGAAGTAGTAAAGGTACCATTCCTATCTTGTGAAAGTTACTGTGTGATTTTTTTTTCTTGATGTGGGAATAAAGTTCTCCCGCTTGAAACAGGGTCCAGAACCCCAGATTCAAAAGCTAGTCAGACCTACAGATTCTATGGAGCTCTGGTATTTAGACAAATTGCCTGCCCTGTGGATGATGAACCATTTTCTCACCTTTAAAATGTGTCTTCGATCTGCTCTCCTTTTCTGGGTTTACTGTCCTTGCTTTTAACTCAAACCACAAATAAAGCTTTGAGCCTCTGCAGAGAGGAACAGTGGCTGTCCAGAGCAGTGTGGCGCACGCATCCTTTCTTGGCTGCCCTGGAAACCAGCTTGCCAAAGAACAGAAAGCACATATTTTTCTCTTTCTTTACTAATTAAAAAATAATAATAACACTGTCCTTTATATGGGCCAGGAAAGGGCAGCCTGGTGTGTATTGATGGTGGGAGGAGAGAGACCAGCTGTTTGGGGTGACTCATGACCCAGCCACAGTGGCCAGAAACCTTGCTGGGCTGCACAAGGACTCCCCTGGGGCTCTCCCCACCCCAGTTTCTTTTCCCTACAGCGTGTGCAGTGGGTTTGGGCCCAGTCATGGCGAGTGAGCGAGCGCTCTCCCACAGGCAAGCACCTTTGAGTGCCCTTGGCGCTGGGTCGCACATTTTTATCCTCGTGACTGCTCTACATAGAGCACACTAGCTCACACAGGGCTGGGGCCACTACAGCCTTCTGTGTCCCCTGACTGTGCTCCAGGAAAGAGCAGCACTCTTTCTGCCTATGTGTTGGTGCCCCCAGGCCAAGGGAACATTTTGCCCCGCCCACAGGGCGCTGAGGCAGGACACGCAGGACAGGAAACCAGACTTCTCCACATTCTCTCTTCCACCCCTTTCAAAATTACCTCCATAATTTCACACTGCCGCCTGAAAGGCCAGCTGCCCACCGGACACCACTGTCAGGGTGCACATTGTTAGGATCCCTGTCCTGTTCCAGGCTGAGAGTGGGCACCGACAGCTAAGCACCAGCCAGTGATGCCCGTAGCATGCCCATGCCCAGGCTGCAGTGCCCGGGTGAGCTGCTGCACGCAGATGAGCAAGAGGGGCGCATTTTTCCTTCCCCTCACCCAGCAGAGTGTATCTTTTGTTTGGCTATAGGTGCCAGAGTCTCAGGAGCCGAAGCCTTGGGACTTCTCCTACCATGTCGCTTCTTCCCCAGGACCCACTCATACTGGCCACCACCTACTTTGGATTCAGCCTCTGACCTGCCTTTCACATCTGTTCCCTCCTCTCCAAATCTGAACACTTCATTCTTGTATTATTCAAGATTACGTTGACTAAGAAGAGCAAAGTCCCAACTTGAACTTGCTTGAGCAACAGCAGGGTGTTTAAATCAGAAGACTATAGAGGCAACCACAGAACTGAAGGAGAAGGCAAACCGGCAGCCGCAGGAAGGCAGGATTGGGTGTAACGGGGAGCTCTGCTTCTAACTGCTCTTTTTTCTCTTCCATAGCCTGAGCTTACAGGTGCCCCAGCCTCGCTCTCTAATTGCTTCCCAACTCCACAGCTGGAGGACCTGAGTGGACAAGTTGTGCTCTTATAGGTAACTTCTAGTGGAGTCCAGTTTACCTAATATGCCATAGGAGCCCACTTCAGACCAGCTGCCTCTGTTATTTGACCTGTGAGCTGCTCACAGGTGTGCAGCTCACCCTGCAAAGCCTGGGCTGGAATTTAGCTCTACAGATCCCTACCAGATGAGCCGGTACAAAGTACAGCCTGCACAACTGTCCATGCTGGACCATATGAGACTAGGTGCTCTCATCAGCACAGTTGGAGTTAGATACCCACCCTGGCCAGTCACAGCTGCTGGGAAAGCAGAGTCAAGTGTGGTCAGGGTGCAGACAGGATTGGGGAAAGAGCATCTTCTATAAGGAAGAAAGGGTGCACGCTCCTGGACCCCAGGAAATGAGCTGATCTGGAATGTGTTGGCAGTTCCTAAGCTCCCCCTGTTGGTTCCCTTCATTGGCATAAGGAAGTATCTGCCTGGCTACTCTAACCAAAAATCTCAAGAGGTGTTGTGAATTCTTTCCTCTCCCATGCAATGACCATGCCTCAAATATGTTCTGATCACTTTCCATTTATTCACTATTCTCCTAAATCAAGCAACAGTTATAGTTCATTTGGCTCATTAGGAAAATGGCCTCCTAATGGGTGCCCCAAGTCCCTCCCATTCCTATGTGTACTGCTTTATGGGTGACTTGGCTGTTCTGACCAAGAGTCCCATAAGAATTGTGCCTATAGCTTCACCTTTAGACTGTGCTTGGCCACTGAGATGCATAGAAACACAGGGATAGGGGCCAGGGAGATGGCTCAGTAGAACAAGCGCTTGCCTGATAAGCAGAAGGGTCTGAGTTCAATCCCCAGTTCAGCAAAAAAAAAAAAAAAAAAAAAAAAAAGCAACCAAAAACAAACAAACAAACAAAAAACCCACAAGGACAGAAAAGGCTTGAAAAGTGCTTGAGCCTCAGGCCTGGCCTCCTTTGCTTTTCTTGGTAACCTGCATGCACAACCAGGAGAAGAAGCCCAGCATTATTAAAGAATCCTGACCTAGTCACTCTATTACCCCAGTGCACTCCAACACCCCTGGCTATGTGTGCAGCCTGTACAGTGCTCACAGGTGCCAGGTTGGCTGTTACCTTAGATTTCTGTGTTAGGAGTCACAGGGAGGGCCAGGTGAACTCATCTTCCTTTCTGTGGCCTTCTGTTCCTGGGTGTCCTCTGTCATCCTCATGCATAGGTCAGGTTATGCTGTGTTACTCGTCACTGACCTGACAGACCAAATCCATGCCTATGGTGGCCCGGATTCTCCAGCAGGCCCCAGTTTTCCTCTGATTTGCTCCTGCCTTCAACCTGCCCTCTGGCTCGTTCGGCAGACACTGATTGACCTGATGTTACCTGAGCTCAGCCTCCTCCCAGGATCCAATGGGATGAACCATGTGTGTCCATCCTAGGCCACTGTCCTTTCGACTCCCTTTGCTAAAGAGGTAGCTCAAAATTCTGTGCTCTACAAGTTTCTATTGTACTTCCTATTTTACTTCATTGATTCTGATTTGTTTTTCTTTCTGGATTGGCTGCCCCTTGGGGGCTAGGGGATTTTTTTTCTTTTTTAATTTCTTCTTTGTAGTTTTCTCATCCAGTATCTACAATAGTGTCTAGAACATAGAGAGCACTCCACTAGGAAGTCTGGCAGTCTCCTAGAGTTGGCTAAGATGGGTGTGGTCTCCTGAGGCAGCAGACAAGCTGACTAGGTGGAAGCTATGCTATTAGGCTGTGTGGGGTTGAATCCTGAACCTTTCCCTTACTGCTGGTATCACCCAAGAAAGTTATTTAACGTACCTCAATTTCTTCATCCATAAATTGGGGACAGTAACTGAACCCAAATTATAAGGTGGTTATGAAGAATGACTGATCAAGAGTTCTTAGACAGGGTAACAATATCACCTGATACAACTTAGTTGCCATACACAAAAATGATGATAGTGGTGGCAGTGGCAATGACCTCATCCTTCTTCAAAAGTCTCTGGTCCTTCAGAAGCTGCAATGCAGTGGTCACTCTTTCCCCCACTGAGGCCTCTTAAACACATTAGCAGGACTCAGGTCAGTACACGGAGGTGCAGGTTCCCAACGTGGAAGATGTGGGCTGCTCATGTCCTTGGTTTAGCCATTGAGTGACACTGACCAGGGTTCTTTCTCATTCATTCATAAAATGGGTGTGGTCATGCTGAATTTTGAGGTCATGAAGAGGAAATGCTGAAGGAAGGGTCACCCTTGCAACATCTGTCCCTGCCCGTTCTTTTTCCTCTTAGATGTCTGTGACCCCATGTCCCAGATTGGGCTAGCCATCCACATCTTTCTGCATCCCCTCAGCTGTGCATCTCTTGCTCCCAGTAGTTATGGAGCTCATGCTGAGGAAACTGAGATTTGTTAGACGAGCATCTGTAGGAGTGAACCAGAGGAAGTCTCTAGGAGTGTTTGTCCCAGGGAAGATCAAGTAAAAGGCATTAAGTACTAATACCATGTGACTTTGGAAGTGCCAAAAGACTGGGGGTGAGAAATCCTACACATGGCCCTTCCAACCTTAGAACTCTGCTGTCATTGTCCCCTTGCACATGAGGCTGGTCCTCTGCCAGGAGGCCCTTCTCATTTCTGGAGAGCAGGGACTTTGTTGCTCAGGTACCCTTGTCCATTGCCGGAGCTCCATCAAAGCTCATCCCTCTCACTGAATGACATCTGTAGCATCAATAATATTCTAATTAAAAATTTCCCTTTAATAAATAGTTACTAAAAATCTACTGTATGTCAGACCCTGGTCTTACACTGCTCAAAAGAGAAGACTGATGTAGTCCTGTGCCCAAAGAGCTCTGTTTCTGGTGGGTGACAGTGCAACCAGCTGGATGTGTGCTCCTGGCCAGGTGAGCCGTGAGTGTCTGTGGAACCCACTCTTGGCTCCTGAATCATTCAGCGACCTTCACCCTGGTGCAACACTCTCTGCCCACTCTGCTGTACTTCTATACCTGTGCCACAGTCACACATTCCAAAAGCAGCCCCTGCTACCAAAGATCCCATTAACACATGGCTATCTCAGGCGGTGAAAACAGTAACTTGACAGTCTAGAGCATGGCTGACTATGAGACCTCGAGACAGAAGAGGAGGCATCCAAAGATGACGCCTGCCTCCTCTGTGACTTCTCAGCCTGCCCAAAGTGGTTGGTGCAGTGCCTAGGACCCAAATCAGAGGCCACCAGAACACCTCTGTGCCAGCCCAAGAGGAGAGGAGACAGGAGTCACAGAGAGAAGTTTACCTCTTTTCTGGGCTCAGACTCCCTCTTAGATAAGTAGCCTGGCATTTCAGTCAAATGCTCAGCCATGAGAAGAGGAGAAGCAGGAGCTGCTACCCAAGAAGGAGAAGTGGGAGAAGGGGGAAGGGTTCGAAGGAATCATGGCTGGGAGGGAAGTGGGAAACACAGACAGGGGTGGGGACAGCAGGGAGGATGTGGGAGGCAACTGAGCCTCTGAGGATAACAGCCCCAGAACCTCCTGCAGCTGCTGGAGAGAAGTCTGGCCTACCCAGGGACTGGAAGGGAGGTGCTTCTTCTGAGGAGCACGGAGCCCTTGTGCTGTCGCACCTACACCTGGGAGTGATTGTGGGACTGCCCTGCCTGGGCTGCTCCTATCCAGCTTCCTGTCCAGAAGCACCAGTTTGGGTTCAGACCTGGGAAGACTGGCTCCCCTGGGAGGGGACCCAGGACACCAGGTCAGGACCATGTTCTGAGCAGGAAGGAGCAGGAGGAGCAGAAACGATGCACCAGGATGTGCAGCCTACATGGGGCACTCAGCACTGATTCAGATGAATTTGAATCATTTGTCTGTCCCCTGCAAGATTCCTGGACCATGAGAGCCAAGGACAAGGCTGGGGAGAAAATGCTTAACTTGGGCCAGGGAGATGGCTCAGTGAAATAAGCATTTCCCTGGCAAGTGCGAGGGCCTGGGCTGAATCCTGAGTTCCACAAAAAAAAAAAAAAAAGAAAAGAAAAAAGAAAGAAAGAAAAAAAATGCTTAACTTTTATGTGTGCATGGCTGGAGGAGAGTTTCAGAGAGACCGAGAGGTGAGGGAATTCTGAGCTACAGAGTCGAGAAAAGCATCCTTTGTTGGGTGCCCACTTTCCACCAGACCCAAGAGAAGTGCCAGAGATGGGGAGTCACTGTCTTTTCCCTGAGTAATCCATACCCACCAGGTGCCAGGTGCAGTCACTCAGTGGAGGAGCCCAGTTTGTCCGCCCTCCTGCTTCACACTTGCAGAATATAAGGCTGGGAGCTCTCCCTGAGAACACTGTCACTGGGTAAGAGGTGAGTGTGGCACTGAGTCCACTGTCCCAGCTCCCTGCCCCTCCATCTCATGTCTGTCCTATCCAGTCCTGTGCCTCCACCTCCAGAGACCTGGGAGAATGAGCTCAGTGGTGATTCCACGGAGAAGAACCATGGAGGGTCTTCAATGGCTTGCCCTCAGCCAGGGCCTCTTCTTATCTGATGGCATTACCTTGTTTTGTAGTGCCCTCCTGGCCACTTAGTTGTGCTTTTGGGATGGTGTGGCCCGCATAGCCCTGCACTTAATGCCCACATGCTGGTGGAGAAGACAGAGAAGGAACAGCTAGAGGGAGGGAGGCTGGGCAGGCCCCCGGGCCAGGCAGGCAGGGCGGGGAGCCCGGCTCCCTATGGGGAGAGGGCAGGCTCAGGGGACTGACTTCCTTGTAAACACTGTTCAGCCAGATCTAAAAATACCACACCCTGGACGGGCATGTGAGTGCTCCAGGTCTCCTCTAGAGTCTTCCCGGGGCCTCAGCCCTTTCCTGAAAGGTCAAGGGGATGGGAGGAAAGTCCACCGGCAAAAAGGAGGATTTCCTTAGCAAGGAAAGTAGAACAATATTTCCTTCCTCTGAAACAGCAAGAGGACACTGTGGCTTTTCACAACAACAACAAAAGATGAAAAACAGCTTCCCTGGAAGCCCCAGGCTGCTGTGACACAGGCCTGGACTGGTTCACAGCCCTAGAAGGGACTCGGGTAGAAATCTTCAGCCTGTAGTCACTGAGGCAAAACTCATACCTCAGTTTCCTCTGGAATAATAACAGCGTTTACTTCACTTCTGGGTAGACAGGATTAAGTGAGATGCTATATGTAAATTCTACACAAAATGCTTGTTAAGCCGGGCATGGTGGCGCATGCCTGTAATCCCAGCACTCGGGTGGCTGAGGCAGGAGGATTGTTGTGAGTTCGAGACCAGCCTGAGCTACAAAGTGAGCTTAAGGCCAGCCTGAACTGCACAGTGAGACCCTGTCTCAAAAAGACAAAAAAAAAAAAAAAAAAAAATGCTTGTTAATTGCAAATGCACAATATGTTAATTGCAAACATGCATCATAAAACTCTTACTATTATGGCATTTGGGAAGACCTGAGTAGTTTGAGTAACAGTTAGTGTAATGAGACATTTAGTAGGTAGACCAAGAATGGTGCAGATATAGAAGGGTACAAATCACAGAAGACTCGAATCTGTTCCTTGGCAGATGGGGAAACTGAGGCTTAGGGTTGCTCCCAGCTCAACACTATGTTAACAGCTGCTGTGAGCTCACTGTAAAATAGCAGGGTGATAAGGGCCACAGACAATTTGGGGGGGCCCTGCCTCTGCTCCGCTGGGGGTCAGGAGGAAGCTGTTGTTCACAAGGCACCCTGACATTCGGAAGGGCCTCTGCAGCGCAGACACACCTGGGGGCTCTCAGCCAGGGCTCTGGGCTCCTTCTGGGCCTCAGGAAGGCCTGTGCAGTCTCGGTTGGTGGCAGGTGTGCGGGTATCTGTGTGCAGGGAGCGTGGGCAGGAACGTTAGCTCCAGCTCAGGCATCTTCTCCCCTGCTGTCCGTTTCTGAAGACATAGCCACCACGTGCAGCTGGGAGCAGCAGAGAGGGGATGTGGAATATGCCACCACTCACTCCACGGGCTGTTCATGAGAGTGTTTTCAGAGCCATTGAAATGAACTGTCTTACTCCTTTTTAACTTTTTCCTTGTGGCTCCCAGAAAATTCCAAATCACATATGGAATTGGTGCGCTGCTCTCTGTGTGGCAGTACAGTTCTAACCACTGCACTAGACTGCACAGTTCCCAGGTGGGGCTCTGAGGGGCACTTGCTCCATGGACGATGAACAGGTGCTACAGAAGGGGGAGGTGACGACCCGCTCCATACCGGGAAGTCAGTCTCTATGCGGAAGGGCACCAGGGTCTTTGAGCAGGCCTGTGCGCCTTCCCTCATTCGAGGTAGGTCTTCCATGGTGCTGCTGCTGCTGAAGGGTCACAGAGCCTTCTTTCCACAGAGCAGGCCCTGGAAAAAGTCCAGCATTAAGTTCATGCTTTTGGAATTGTTGTCCTTAGATAGCGGGGCCAGACCGTGCTGAGTTTGTGTTCCGGCTGGTTCCCTTACGGACTGCGTGGTGACGCCACCTCCTTCAGCTGTGCAGTCACAGGAGGGACGCTCGCCTCTTGGGACAGTGTCCAAGATGCTATTGTAAAAAGCACATAGAAAATGCAGAGTTAAAAAAAAGAAAAAAGAAAGAAAGAAAATGCAGTTTGTTGACACTTAGGAGATACTCAGCAAAGAGCAGTTCTAATTTTCTAAAATTCAGAGTGGAAACGGGGCTTTGCTAAGGTTACACAACGATTGTAAGGCCTTGAATCCTGTCCTTGGGCCTCGAAATTTCCCTCTTCTTTACTGAGCAACAGCATGAGGGCCAGCCAGAAGCGTCCCCACCTGCGTGATTTTTCAGGTCAAGTCTTAGTCGGGAGAGCAGCACTTCCTTCTCTCTCCTTGTTGTCCCTAGTTCTGGCCAAAGGAAGCAGCTCAGCCAGGCCTGGCGGCCCCTCCCCCTCCCCCTGCGGGCCGGGGCCCCCAGCACATGGGCCGCCCTTATCAGCGGGATCCAGGCCAGAGGAGGAACCCTCCGGTCACATGAGGCTGCCTGGAGGGAGGAGACCTTGTCCATACATAAACACACAGCCCACACAGGGAAAAGAATCCTTGATATTTTGGTGACTGGGCCAGGATTAAAGGCCACCAGGCCTAGCCCTTATTGGCCATTTTGAGGAGGAATAACAAATCCAAGCAGCCTCCTGGATGACGATCTGTCTTTAAATAGGTCTGGGAGCTGGGCATTCCCAGTGGCTGCAGGCTTAATCTCAGTCTAATCCCTTGTCCAGGACTGACCTTTCACAGTTTACAGAGCACTTTATCTCCTGGCTCAGTGGAGTTTCACAGAACCCCCTGAGAGAAAGACAGTTTATTCTCATCTCTAACTGACAGACACGGAAACTGAGGCTCGTGAGAGTAGGGACTTGCTTTCTGGTGGAACCGGGGCCGAGCACCACGTGTGCTGTCACCACCTCTGGTGCACTTGGTCACCCAGAAGTCTGGAGAAGTCTTCAGCCCGGTGACAGGTGAAAGGCACATCAAGGAGCCAGCTGAAAGGGAGTCTCCACTCTGCAGCCTGTGCACAGGCAGCTGGAGAAGTGCAAGCAGAGGCAAAGTAGAGCAGGAGAAAGCTTGACGCTGGGAGACGGGAGACAAGGGTGCAGGGGCCCAAGGCGCGCGAGTGTGATAGGGGAGTTCACGGCATGATGGGCAGGGCCTCCCTGCGCTGTACATGCGCACGCGTGGAATTTCCTTCCATTACACCTCCTTAAAGGTATTTTGAAGGCAAAGATGAAGGGGAATGAGCGAATTTGGCTAGCATACAATTAAGTAACTGTGAAGTTTTCAAGTACGATGGGCACATTGGAGAGGAAGAAACTTATTCCCGAATGCGAAAAGATCAGGAAGGTGTGTGACATGGCTCAAGCCATGTATAAATAGTTGTCAGGTTAAGATTATGGTAGGACAGAGCAAAAGAGATAGCTCAGCGGACCAAGCACCTGCTCAGGCAAGCCCAGGAACCAGGGTTCAAACCCCACATCACGTGCCACGCCAGCCCCACCCCCAGGTGCACCGCTTCCGAGTCCAGACATGGAGGCATATGCCTGTTATCCCAGCACTGAATAGGCTGAAAGCAGGAGGATCATTAGGAGTTTGTGCTACGTAGTGAGACCCTGTATCAAATACAAAAAAAGAATACAAGGTAACAATGAGCGATGCAGTTTGGGTAACGAAGCAAGGAGTGTTCTATACATGGACACAACCCCTGTCTCTGCCCAACTGTTCAAGACCTGCAATCTTGTCTCTTCTTCGGAAAGCCACACACTCCTCCTGACGGGCAGTTTTTCTGAGAAGACCCCTGCCGGGAAGTTCACCCACCCTTCGGTCCTGCATGGCCTCTGCCTTTGTGGATTTCTTCGAGCCAAGTTGTCTGCCATGTGCTTTCTGGATGAGTCACTGGCAGCCTTAGCCCTCGAGGCCCTGTGGGACTTCTTCCCAAGGCTCTGGGTTATCCCAAATTCAGCTTTTTTGTCAAATCCCAGGGGCTTGCAGGTTTGCCCAGTTGTTTAAAGTGTTTGCTTGGGCAAACTTAGTCAGGCACAGGAGACTGCAGTTCTATCTCCAGCTCCACAGTTCACACCAGACCCACCCTTAAGGGAGCAGGAGCTAGCCAAAAGAAAATCTTTCACGTCCTAAGGAGGTTTGGGGAACTCATGGGGCCAGTGTGATGGCATTCTAGCTGCAATTTATAAATACTTTCTTGCTCTTTCTCTTTCACACTTTTTTGGCTTAATAGTTAATAGAGAATTGTGAATAATGTGTTTATTAGCTATATTGTGAGGAGCAAGTTCAGAACTGTTAGGATGTTTTGCATTCTTAATCTGCTAGTTAACACTAAAAATGATTCTGATCACTGCTCTTACAGTCTAAAAGACTAATTTGGGCTTGGATGATCTTCTTATTCATACCTATATATTAAGACTCTCAGGATGGCATATTAACCCTGTACACGAAAGTGTGAGTTTGCTTTTGCTTTGTAATTTCCTTGTCAGGTTTACTGATTTTAAACTGCTCCCTTTCAAACTTTTCCTTATTAATTCACTTAACCAGCCAGCCGCATTCCCTGCTTCTAACTCAGTGCTCAAGTGCAAGCTCAGTTCTGGAGTCAGCTTTCCAGCCTTGGCTTAGGGGCATTAGTCACTGGGAGCAAAATGTGGCATTTGAGCAGCTGTTTTGGTTATTCAGAGTCCAAGGCCTCCAGGTCTGGTAAAGGGAGAAGGTGGGGGTTGGGGAAGCCAATATTTATTTACTGAATTCTTACCCTGTGAGAGGCACTGGAGACTTCACAATGATCTCTTGACTGCGAGCAGCCGCTGGTGTGCTCAGTCTTCTCTGGGTGCAGCAAGGTGAAGAACTGATCAGAGCTTATGTAGCTCCCAAGTGGTGGTTCTTGGCCTGGATCCTAACCAACTAGAGTGTGGGGCTTACATTCTTGAGCTCTCTCTTTATAGTTCCTTGTTTAACCTTCCCAACACCAAGATGTAAGAGCGACTATTATCAGATCTGCTTTCTAGATAAGAAATTCATACATGAGATGTAGACTCTGGCTTGGACTTTGCGAGCCTGGGCAACCTATTCTACTCAGGCAGCCACTCAGCTATTCATTCATCCGTTTATCCATGTGTGAGTCCAATACAATAAACAGCATCAAGCTTACTCTGTTTCAGGGCTCTTGTCCCTAGAAATGAAGAAATGTATAACACTTAGTCCCTGTACCTCAAAAATCAAGCCCAGTGAATCACAATAAAGAAAATGACTGAAACACAAGAGGTACTGTAGGGCACGATGAAAGAGCTCCAGGAATAGTACCCTGGTGAAGTAAGCTAGGAAGACTCTAGAGGCTTAGGACTCTTAATTCCAAGCTTTCAGGCAGAGAGAGAGGGAGGGGAGGTTCCTACAGGCAGAGGCAGTCTCAACACTGAGCAGGCCTCTCATGATGAGTGCCTATCACTGCTTTAAGCACTATCTCCCTAACTCTCAGAAATTCTAAGAAGTAGGTATTATTCAGATAACTTTATAGAAGAGGAAACAGGTACCCAGATGTCAAGTACTTTGCCTGTGATCACGCAGCTAGGAAGGAAGAGCTAGAATCCGACACCGGAAGCCTGGCTTCAAAGCCTACACTCTTAGCCAGCTGGCCATGACCCCTAGGGGTGCTTGCTAGCACTTCTTCTGGGTCAGGAGGCCTTGAGCCCACAGGGCCTAGCTGTCACCAGCTTTAGGCCACTTTCTGCAGAGACCTTGTCTGTTTTGGTCTAAGGACACTGGACTTTTGAAGTGGAGCCAAATTATTAGTCCTGGGGTGTAGCACATGTGCTCCTGTGTGAAGGCCACAAGGGACGGCACATCAGCGGCTTGCCTTTGACCAAACCGAGCCCACTTACTGAAGACGCCCTGGGTGTCCACGTTCAACCAGACCGTGTGGGTGTAAGCGTGAGTCTGCCCGTTGTCGTCCACCTTCTGCACCCTTGGAAACTCCCTCAAGACTGACCCTCCTCCACCTCTCTCCTCACCCTGGGACTGAGCACAGGGCCCTGCCCGCTCTAAGTGCTCAATATTTACTAATACTTATTAAACACAGAGATATTTATGGAACATTCTGTGAGTGCCCATTGTATCTTTGATTAATAACATATTTAGAGAGCAAACAGATTAATTCTGAGTTCATAAATCTAGACTGATGAGCAGAATATTTTACCCTGGGAAGTCAGAGGTGGAGGAAGATACAGATTTAGCTCTTCCATTAAGAGCTGCCTTTGGGGTCCTGACCCAGCTTCCTGGTGGCCCAAGCCTCCAGGTCAGTGTTTCGGGACACCCTGTCTAGGCCCTTGCTGTCCTAATGGCTCCTTTCTCTGAATCCATTTCACTGCCTGCTTGAGCACCCCGGACGTGAACACCCAGGGCCTCCCAAGACAGTGCCTGGGCACCAACATCACACTCATGGTCTGGCACCTGTCATCCTGCTGTGTGAAGCACAGGGCTCCCCTTGTCCCCTCTCCTGCTTCTTGAGGAGGAGGACCTAACTCTCTATAACTCGCCCAGCCCTGCTGCCTGGTCCTCTGTCCCTCCACACTGTCCTTGTCCCTGCACTCCTGTCCATATTCTCATACTCTTGTCCTGGTCTACCCTGCCTCTATGGGAGGCCCAGTCTGTCCCTGAAGCCAGCCTGGATCCCTGATAGAGAACACCAGCTCCACACACAGACAACTTACAGGGACAGAGGACCTCAAGGACCCCTGGTCTGTCCCTCCCACCCTGAGGTGCTTCTCTTCCTGCCCACTCTGAAAAAGCAGAAGTATAAGAACCACAGAGACCCCTCCCATCCAGGCCCAGACCCAGACTCAGGCCCAGACCTGGATGGAAGCAGCTCTGCTCCCCAGGAGACACAGGTCCAAGGCTGGGCCTCCCTTCCCAGCCTGTGACATGACCCACGTGGGCATTGCTTCATCTGCCTCATGGCCTTCATCTGTAAAATAGGGATAATGAGACCTATCTTTAATATATGTCCCAAGAATTAGGTTAGGTAAACACAGATTGCACACATTAAGCACTTAGTGGCCTCAATCAATGATAATTAACATCATTATTAATTATGTTGTCATTATGAATGACAAAGCATGACTGTAAGGATTGTTAAGTGTACTACAAACATAAGTGAGAAAAACTGGCTCAGTTAAAATGTTGACTGAGGGAAATAGTGTATGAGAGGCAAATGGCAGGATGAAGGTACCTATCCCTGTGGTGTTCAGGCAGCTGCCTAGTGCAGGAGCTGCCACCTGGCCACACAGAGGCAAGGTGAAGCATACAGAGTCTGCAGCTTGGTCCCTTGTAGGCTGCACTAGACTAGGGTCCCAGCCCGTGGTACGGGGGTGGTGCCTCAGCCCAGCCGCCTGGCACCGCCTCCCTCTGCCCTCCCCCACCTACTGCAGGCAGCTCTTGTATTATCTCCTCCTCCTCCAGTGGGCTGGACCCACCTTCCTTTTTTCTGCCTCTGGCAGTGTCTGCCTTGAGTGCCCACTTGTAGTGACTGTGTCTCTGGATTGAGCCTTTCTGAGACAGATCCTTTTTTACCTCCAGGCATGGGAGCCCAAATCCCCTGGCTCACACCTTCACTTTGTCATTTTATTGGTTGTGAGGATGAAGTGATTTAACCTTTTCCTCCTCCATAAAAATGGGGCTGAGAATAAGATCGGCCTCTGTGGACTCCTGGACAGATGAAAACATGGCCATAGACATAGGACCTCTCAGGACAGCTCTTAGGACAGGTGTACAGTGTACAGAGACAGGACTACCCAGGTGCACACACTGCTCAGTGACAGGAAGTGAAACAAAGTCCCTTTTGTAGCCTTAGCAGTATGGTGGGTGGCAGAGAACGTGGTGCCCATCCTGAGTCTGTGGCTAACTTCGTGTGTTGACTTGGGGCTGTCTCTTCCCCTCTCAAAACTAATTTTCTTTCCTGCAAAGTGTGAAGTTTTGTTCACACTAGCTGATCTTCTCAGAGTTGTATCAAAAAGCACTCTTGGTCAGTTCTCTGTCTGCAGGACTGTGGTGGGCATAATGATCCAAGTTAGGCTCACACAGTGGCTTGACCCCGGAAGTGTGAGGCTCAGCCCTTAGCTTACATGAACTCATGGTATGCGGCTGAGTGAACTGTAGCGATTGCCAATCAACAAACAGGTCCCAGGGCCTGGTCCTGGACCAAAGACTGCCATTGCTCAAGGCACTGCAATGATTCCCATTCAACAGCTCAGGAAATAGGGGTTTCATGGCTCATGGGGTTGGGATTAATCAGATGAAGAGTAGGAGCCTGTCTGTCAGACCTGGACTCGCAAGTACTCACAGGGATCCTCACTGTAGTGGGCTTGTTCAAACACTGCATAGGATGGGCCAGGAGCCGCTGGTCTCACTCCTGGCCATTACCAGCAACCAGAATCTTGGGGAAGGAGAAAGCAGCAGGACTTTGCACTTGGCTCCAGCCAGATGAGCTTGGCCTTAAAGGGACAGAGAGGAGATGTAGTCTTTCAGGGTCTTTTTAAGTGGGACGGTTGAGGATGGGAGGCTCTGCTGGTACCTCTGTGGGCCAGGCCCTGATTCATCTCCAGGACTGTGCTCGCTGGAGCAGCCCAAAGTCTTGCAGAAGTCTGGGAAATGGTGTCTGTACTCACCAGCCCTCTGAGGTACATTTTCTTGGGAGTGGTGCTTGGGATATGGGTGGAGCACACATTAGCAAAAGCCCAGGGCAAAACAGCAGTATAAAATTGAGGGAAGAAATCAGTTCCCCGATTCCTGGATTGCCTGATTCTGTTCAGTGTGTTACCATTTTTTAAAATGCTAGATATGGTGGCTCCTGCCTGCATTCTCAACACTCTGGGAGGCTGAGGCAAAAATATCACAAGTTTAAAATGAGGTAGAGCTTGTAGTGCTGCTTTGCCTTGGGCTTTTAGTGTGCTCCTCCCACGCACACCCTAAAGGTTAGTCCCAGCTCTTTGGCATTCGAAGCCCTTCATGATATAGTCCTGATTTTCCTTTTGTCCTCTTCGTCTCTGCATTCACAGCACCCTGTCCAGCCAGACAACTCCGCACAGCTCTCTGAGTGCCCTGCCGCTGGCCTGCCCACCTGCTGCTGCCCGAGCGAGCCACTGCCATGTCACATGGAGACAAGAACATAAACAGTACTTTAACCATGTTGGTGTTCCTCTCCCGCTCCCACCCAGCCTTTCTCAAGGGGTCCCTACAAGGTGATAATCTTTGCTGTCCTTTTAGCATTGTAACGGAAAATCAAAGAAGTCAAGGAATATCAAGTGAGACATCGAGAGGGGTCCCCAGAGGTGGTGAGGAAACTGTGTTGGAAAGTCTTACACTACTTCCAGAACGACTTCAGGGCAGCACAGGAGTGCATGCCAAGGTGTGGACACTCAGCTGCACGGTGCTCTGCTGAGTCCGTCAATGGAAGAGCCTGTGCCTTTGGGCCCAGGACCCTCCAGGCTGGGAACCCTGCCCAGACTTTACTCAGGCTTGAACTGAAGAAGAGTTTGCCAGTTTCACGCAGGCACTAGGTGCACACTCTTCCTGCTTCCTGCAGTCCTGTGCCACTTGAGAGACTGTGTTCTGAGAAGTGAGTGCTCAGCTCGCTTTGTTGTAGCTTGGGCATTGCACAGCATACTTACACAGATCACAACTGCAATGTCATGTGTGGTGTGATCTTACAGGACCACTGTCCTAGCTGTGTACCTGCCCTGACCAAAACAATGCTGAGGTGTCAGCCCTACACCTGGCTTGAGGTGTGGCTGGAGACAGGGTCACCCAGGGAGGAATTTTCATGACTGGTCCCCTGTCACCAGGCACTTTTCTGTTTCTAGATTCCTTGCCATCACTTTTTGATGTGGGCTTTGCAAAAGGTCCTGTGGGTGATTTTGGTCATTCTTCCTAGCAGCTTGGAAGTGTACGTTAGGAAGGAAGGGATCATAGGAAACACCTTGATGTGTCAGAACTTTTTCTGAAAAGAAAAGATGGATCTTCGTGTTCTTTTACTTGAAATATTAGTTATTGGTTAGTTCCTCCCTATTTAATCTTCAACTATAATGGTTTTGTTTCTTTTTCCTTTACCTCCACAGACCTCTATTTACCGTGGAAAAGAAAATCAAACATGAAACCATGGCATCTACAAAAGGAAGCCATTTACAACGCTTCCCCTACTCTTTTGATATTTTTTCTGTTTGTGTGTGAGGGAAGCTAGTGGGACTTGAAACCAGAGGTCCTCTGCCCCTGGACTATATACCCAGCCTCTGATTTCTTATATTTTATTTTGAGACACGGTCTGTCTAAGTTGTCCGGGTGGGATTTGAATTTGCTATCCTGCTGCCTCGGCATCTCAAAGTGCTGGATTTACAGGCATGTGCCACCGCATTCAGCTTCAACCACACATTACTGACTGCCTACCTCCTGCATTTGGTCCTCAATGAAGCACAGGCACTTAAGTATGTAAGGAGCATGGCTCTGCCCCCCCGGCTCTCCGCTCCTCCAGCTCTGCACACCTTGCCTTGGGCAGGTGCCAATCTATGGCAGGTGCTTATCTCTGAATCATTCCTTCTCCCACATTCTTTTTCTCAGCCCTGGCCATGCCTGTCTCAGTTCTAATGCTTCACAATCCTTTCATCCTCCTCAACTTCTGGCTAATTTTGGGCAGGAACGGTGATGATTTAACTCTGACATCTCTTGAATGTGTCTCATCTTTAGCTTGCTTAACAAATACACATCAAGAGTCAGCTCCGATCCAGGCTCTCTTTTGTCACAGGGTACCTGGCCCCAAGGAGCACGCTGACTGGTCAGGCACACACACAACACACAATGGTCCAATAGTACGTGGATAGGAGAGTAATTAGGGCTCACTTTTATTACATGCCTAATCCCAGCCAGACCAGGAAGAACTTTGTACACATTAAATTATTAAATACTAACAATCATGGAGCTGGACCTTTGATTCCAGGGTGAGAACCAGGGGCACCTGAGTACTGGAGACAGAGCTTAGAGCCAGACTGAAGGCCCCTCTAAGCTGACACTAAGTTTTATATCAAATCAGAGGAGCCCACTCTACATGGACCTTCACCTTGACTGGCTTCTTCATGCTCCAAGTCCTGCTAGTCCATTCTTTTTGCTGATCAAAT
The DNA here is from genome assembly GCA_004027165.1 of Ctenomys sociabilis. Lineage (NCBI taxonomy): Eukaryota > Metazoa > Chordata > Mammalia > Rodentia > Ctenomyidae > Ctenomys > Ctenomys sociabilis. The sequence goes on from PVKA01005526.1 coordinate 44,686, forward strand.
CCAACCACGTCCTTACAGGAGCTTCACGGGTGCCTCTCCTTCCCCTGTACTATGCGTTCCCTGCCCAGTTCTGGACCTGACCCAGCCCTTGCCACTGGGATTGCACGGGACTCAGGGCTGCTACTGCACTCCACTGCCACTAGCTCTATCCAAGTCCCCGTCCCACAGCGGCCAGGGCTCTGCCACACTCAGCCTCTTTCCAGGGTGCCTTCCTGTCCAGCACACATCCTTTGCACCCAGGACTTTTCCTTTAGTCTCTCTCCCAGCTGACTTTTGAATCTGTCTCCTACATGGCTCAGTGAGCCTCCCAAGTGTATTTCCTAGCTCCTGATGAGTTTGACAGAACTTTTCATAGGAATGAACGATGAAAGAATGAATGTGTAAATAAGTGAATGAGCACTGAAAACAAAGCCTGGGCTTTTTGTCTGTTGCAGCACATACCAGAGAGCTGAGGACATGGAGTGTCCAGTTAAGTACGGATTCTCTTCTTATGCACCTATGAAGCCCAATAATATACCCAGCAGAAGCTTGAAAGGGTAAATACTGTCCTTGAAGAGAAAAGCACTGCACAAGTGGTCAGCTCTGGGGTAGCTGTCTAGGCTGTGTGATCTTGGATGAGACATGAACCCCTCTGAGCCACCATTTCCTCAGCTATAGTACTGAGCCTACAGACACACCACCCTGAACACTCCTGATGTCATCTGATCTTGGAAGCTAAGTAGGGTCGAGCCTGGCTGGTACTACTTGGATGGGAGCTATAGTACGGCAGTGAAAAAAAAATCTGAGAGACTGTGGGTGCCAAGGAAGTGTGTGAAGTGCTGATTGGGCTGGGGGCTTCAGTGACTGCTTTCTCCAACTGGTCTCCATGAAGTGGACTGAGCTGGTACCCAGCGTGCTGCTGCAGCCACGAGCCACCGCGCTGCGCCACCCATTCTCCTCTTCTTGGCCTGAGTCCAGGAAGATTTCTATTTGCACCTTGTCTGCAAGCCAGAGTCTGAACCCAAGGTTTGGAAAAACAAGTCAGATCTTTTCGGCCAGGTGTATCCTGTCTGTGTGTCGAGCTCCGAAGCCAAGTTTGTTCTTAGAATATAATCAGTGCACATATGTGCCTGTGTGTGCCTGTGCATGTGTGTGCCTGTGATGAGTGTGACTGTGATGAGTGTGACTGTATGTGCATTGTGTGCATGTGTGCCTGTGCACGTATGTGTATGGGCCTGTGTGTGTTTGTGTGCCTGTGTGTGTATGTGTGAGCCTGTGTGTATGTGTGAGCCCATGTGTATGCGTGTGTGTGCCCGTGTGTATGCGTGCGTGTGCCTGTGTGCACGTGTGTGTGTGTGTGTGTGTGTGTGTGCACTTTCACATCAAGGCTGCAGTTGGCACAATGAAGGCAGCTGTGCAGAAGCAGTGAGAATTCAGCATGTGGTGTCATTTGGGCCTTAACTTCACCACTGTCGTGTGTGTGCAGGGTGACTTCTGCCATACTCATAGCCTCTACAGCCTCCCTCCTTCATCTCTAAAGTGAGCCTTGCATTTGCCACTGAGATCTGCTGTACAGACTAAATTTGTGGAGTAACGTAAGGCAGCCAGCACTGCAGCTGGGATGGGGAACAGACTGCGTAGAAGCTTGTTTGTGGACTTTTATCTTTATTAATAGTAACTACAACATTGTCTATGTATTTTCTATTCATTGGCTTTTACTAAGCAGCTTATGTATGAGGTTTTCTTATAGCAATCACGCTTCTGTGGTACTGAGAATGGAACCCCAGGGCTTTGGACATGCTAGACAACCACTCTTAAAAAATAAATATGATTCCAGCATACAGACGAGGCAGCTTACTGGCAGCAGATAGAGAGGCTGTGTACAGCCATGCACATTAGGGTACCAGGGCTTGGGTGGATATTTTTATGTCTTCAAGTGAAGCTTTTGGGGTTTCCAGTGCAAATATGCTTGTTGATATCAGCATTTGTCACCTTCTCCTATCAAGAAATTATACCATAAACTCAGTGAAAATTAGGGGCAAATGCAGAAGATTCAGATAATAGAAGAATAAGCCTTGTCACAGAGGTGTCTATGCAAAAACATACACAGAATGGTTACTGACATTGCTTTGTTAAGACAAGGAAGACAAGCTCACTAAGTGTTTCATCACTTGTAACAGTGAACTAATAGGTAGTATGAAAAAGTTAGAGAACACAAAGGAAGTTACATGAAGATGCAATTAAACTAGTAACTGCTAGAGCTGGAAGAAACCATCTGGAATAGGGGCAGGGGAGATGGCTCAGTAGAATAAGCACTTCCCTGGCAAGCTAAAGGTTCTGAGTTCAATCCCTGGTTCCACCAAAAAAAAAAAAAAAAAATCTGGGTTAGGGAGATAGCTCAGTGTTAGGGAGATATCTCAGTGGAACTCAGCACAAGGGCTTGAGTTCTATCCCTGGTACTGCAAAAACATAAATAAATAAAATTTAAAAAATAAATAAATAAATAATAAAGAAAAAAAGGTTGCTTTGGGGCCAGAGAGATGGCTCAGTAGAGTAAGTGCTTCCCTAGCAAGCACAAGGGCCTGAGTTCAATCCCTGGTTCCACCAAAAAAAGAGAAAGAAAGAAAAAGAAACCATCCAGAATAGCAGGAAAAGAACAAAGAAACAACAAAGTGGAGCAGTTTGTGTAGTGAATGGCACACGTACATATGTGAGTGCATGCTAAGGTGTAGAAGGGAAATGGATCTATTTTTACCCTTGGAATACTCAAGACCAATATTCCTCATAAAATAATAGATTCTAAAATTCCTGATGAAATCCTAGCATGTTGATCCCAACAATCTATAAAAGAAATAATGTGTATGCCAAAATAAGTTTTACTCCAAGAATGGAAAGTTCTTTTAACATTAGAAAATCAGTCAGTGATATTTACCCTAGTAACAAGATAAAAAAGAAAAAAAAACATATATTTATCTTAATGGAGTAAACATCAATTCCTGGTAAAAAATCTTGAGTAAAAATAAAGAATTCCACAATCTGTTAAAGGGCACCTTAAAAAAACCCACATTTAAAGATCAAAGTCTAAATGCTTCTTGATAATAACTGGGAAAAGATAATGTTATGCATGCTTAACACTTTTGACCATTATGATGGAGTTTCTAGCTAGTGCAATGAGGCAAGAAAAATAAACACCTAAGGAAGGGAAGAAATAAAACTCTTTAGTCTTAGATGACATGCTTGCCTCTGTAGAGAATCTAAGAAAAGCCTAACCAGTGAGTTCAGCAGGATTACAGGATCTGATACTAACATTAAATATAATAGTATCTATATATAGTAGCAGTGAAAATTAGAAGTTTAATCTCTAGGGAGCGTGTGTGTGTGTGTGTGTGTGTGTGTGTGTGTGTGTGTGTGTGTAGTGCTGACGGTTGACCCTAGGGACTTTCGCATGCAAGGCAAGAGATTTATCACCAAGCCATAGCCACAGCCCAGCTATAGGGAATTTATAATTATTTCAAACAATTTAAAATATTTGGGAATAAATCTGACAAAAATACATAAAACCTGTACCCTAGAAACACTGCTGCAGAAAATGAAAGACAACATGAGGGAGTGGAGAGCAGCCTTGTTTGTGGGCCCAGAGACTCAGACCCATCACTGGAGCTTTCATTTTGCTCCCAGCACAGCCAGCAGCAGCACTGGTGAGGGCAGAGAAGAGGACCATGGAGCATGACACAGGCAGGAAGCGGATACCCAGAGGTGCAAAGGTAGTTTAGGAGCGCAAAGATTTTCAACAAATAGTGCTAGAACTGTTGAATGAGCCAGACACATGTGTATAATTTTGACCTTCACCTTACATCTTTTATAAACGTTAACTCAAAATGAACTATGGAAACCAAAACCTGTAAAACTTCTAGGGGAAAATGGGAGAAATAAAGATCTCTTAGACATAGTGTTTAAAAAATGGATTCAAAAATTAGCAGATTGTTAAATTGGACTTCATAAAACATTTGTAACTTTACTTTTGAAAGATACTACGAAGAAATGATAAGACTATTCATAGACTGGGAAAAATATGAATCGTATAGAGCATATACCTGATACAGGACTTGTAGATCACTCTGTCACTATTCAAATCAATAATAAAAAATGAGCAACCTAAAAGACTTGAATGCCATGGCCCCATAGATATTGGTTGACTAAGTCTCAGTGATTTGTTCTTTTGGTTTTTTTTTTTCTTTTTTGGCGGAACCTGGGATTGAACTCAGGCCCTTGCACTTGCCAGGGAAGTGCTAATTCCACTGAGCCATCTCCCCAGCCACTGAGCCATCTCCCCAGCCTAAAAGATTTGAACTGACATTTTTCCAAATGAAATACATAAATGGGGAATAATTATATGAAAAGATAGTAAGTCTTACTGGAGAGTTGCAAGTTCAAACTACAATGAAGTACCATGACATCCGATGGATCCTTTCAGCAGTGGATGAAGGCGTGGAGAAAATAGGACTCTTACACAGTGAGAGTGAGGGTCTGCACAGCCCCTCTGGAAACTAGTTAGACGCTTTCTTAAAATGTGGAAAGTCAAGCTGGCAGGTGAGCTGCCCACTGCTTGGCACTGCCCAAGGGAAGGAGAAGGAGTATGCGTCCCTACAAAGACTTGTGTATGAATGTTCATCATAGCCTCATTCACAAAAGCTGAAAATGAAACAGTGCAATTGTCCCTCAACAGGAGACTGGATTAATAAATTGTGGTATAGAAATATAGCAGAAAGCTGCTAAGAAGGAACTGAGTATTGTACATGTAACAATCTGGATGCGCCTCGGGATTATGCCGAGTGAAAAGAACAATGAAAAATATGTATTGCCTGATTCCACTCATAGAAAAATCTAGAAAATGCTAATAAATCTATAGTGACAGAAAGCAAACTTATGTTGTTGGGGCAGAATGGTGAGTGGGAAGTGAAATGAATTGGGAGCGATTTCAAAGGCTATAAGGAAAATTTGGAGCAGGATGGTCATATTCATTATTTAGATTATGGCTATGGGGGTTGCGTGAAAATATCTATATCTTTATCTATTTTGATAGATATATGTCAAAAGTTGATGAAATATGGCACTTCACAAAAGTTTGCTCAATCACACAGAAATCATTCCTTTGTAAAGCTATTCCAAAATTACCTATTTCTTTAAATGTAAAAATGTACATAATTATGGGAATATAAAATTAAATGATGACAACAAAAGCCTAGCATATTCCTCATA
>PVKA01005526.1:50023-80256 GCA_004027165.1 Ctenomys sociabilis
AAAAAAAAAAAAAAAAAAAAAAAAAAAAAAAAAAAAAAAAAAAAAAAAAAAAAAAAAAAAAAAAAAAAAAAAAAAAAAAATACTCATCAAACAGGGAAGGACAGGGCCAGTGAGATAGCTCAGTAGACTAAGTGCTTGCTTAGGCAAGCACAAGGACAGGGGTTGGATTCCCAGTACTGCATGCCATGCTGGTCCCGCCCCAGGGTGAGTCCAGGCATGATGGTGCCCTCTGTAATCCCACTGCTGGGGAGACTGCAAAACAGGAGGTTCACAAGGAGTGCAAACCGTGTAGTGAGACCCTGTACCAAGTACATTAAAAACAAAAACAAACAAACAAAAAACACGGAAAGGTATTTTATAAAGTGTGCAACTCACAATGATTTTTTCTTTTTATACAGGATCAAAAAAAAAAAAGGCCAGCAATTCAGGCTGGCCTTGTGCATACTTTTGTAGCCCCCAGGCTGGTCTCAAACTCACAGATATTCTCCTGGCTCAACTTCCCAAGTGCTGAGATCACAGGCATGTGCCACCATACCCAGTTCTGGGGCCACACGGTGGGCAAGACCACATGGCATGTGGAGCTGGGGATCAAATTCGAGCCCTTGTGCTTGCCAGGTAGTTGCTTATGCCTCTGACCTACCTCTCTGGCCTCTCACAATGATGTTATAAAATTTTGAAAATCTGTGAATCCCTGCTTAGGCAAGCTTGGGCAGGCACAGGGCACCATGGTTCATTCCCCTACACCACATGCTACTCCAGCCTCACCCTCAGGGCAGGCTGAGCTGGTATTAAAATAGAAAAACAAATCTGTGATTTGCTTTGTAACAATATTCATAATGCAGAAATTGTAGGGGTAAGAAGACATCAATAATGAAATACCCATGGCTGATAAACGTATTTTATTTTCTTAGTCCTTGGTAGATAGGTGACTAGGTGAATAAATAACAAATAAGTAAATATAGCAAAGATGTCGCTGCCAAGCGTAATTGGTATATTTCAAACTACAGACTCTGTACCTGGGGCTGCCTTTGATACCTTTCATATTCATATATTAAGTCCTTATACCTCAAAAATTTCAAAATGCAAAAACACTTATGGTAACATTCTCTTCTTTTTTTTTTTTTTTTTTGTCTTTTTTGAGACAAGGTCTCAATATGCAGTCCAGGCTGGCCTTAAGCTCCCTTTGTAGCTTAGGCTGGTCTCAAACTCACAACAATCCTCCTGCCTCAGCCTCCCAAGTGCTGGGATTACAGGCCTGCGCCACCACGCCCAGCTCAAAACATCCTGATTTATTTATTTATTTTTTATTTTTTGGTGGAATGGGGGATTGAACTCAGGCCCTTGCACTTGCCAGGGAAGCGCTTATTCTACTGAGCCATCTCTCCCCAACATTCTCTTCTGAAAAGCAACAAAAAAATTATAATAAAATTTAAAAGTGCATTTATAGAGGTGCACACTTCAGATACAGAACTTTTATTTTAGACAGTTTTAAAGATGACATAACGAAAATATTATGCATTAAAATACTGGGAAATGGACCAAAATATATCAAAAGTTTTTGTAAAAATAAACTGTTGGAATAAACTAATTTAAAAAACATGAAAAAATAAATTAGAGAAGCCAGAATAAATAACTATGTAACTAAAACAGTTGGATCTCTTTAGGACATCAGTGTGCTGCATGAACCACACACTCACCCAGTCTTTGAGAAGGGGGATCGGGGTGGGCAGAGGGTGACGGCTTGGAAGCAGTAGCATGCGGACTGCAGATGGCTGGGTCTAGATGTCCCCCAAATCACATGTGCTCATGAATGGGTGGCTTTGCAGATGGCAGAATCTACAGTGTGTGATTGATCGCGGGTGCCAGGGCAAGGGTGGGTGGTTATTAAATCAATCCCCTGCTTAGCTTGGCTCTGTCCTAATCCTGGCAGCCTGGATAGAATGCAGGGGATGGAAAGAGGCTGGTCCTCTCTCTCCTTGCTTTGCCTCCTTCAGCCTTCCATGGATTGTTTCTCCCTTGCCGCCCTGCCTTGGTGCCAGCAGATGAAAGACGAAAATCTCTACACATTGTGTGAGCTAAATGGACCTTTCCTGCCTTAATTTTAGGTGTTAGGTATTTTGTCTCAGCAATGAAGAAAGTAATTAATCATGGGCAAAACCAAGACACATGAAAATAAGATACTGTGAGGCTCCTGTGCAGACATTTTCTGAAAAGTTTACCAAAACTGAGCCTAGAAAGGAGAATATGAATTTCTGTGTCGAGTCTTTGGTATTTTGTTACAAAATCCCAACACGCTGACACAATCACTACAGGGGTAAAGAACTTGGAATATTTATCAAAATTAGACATGACCCGGCAATCCTGACTCATCTCATCAGTGGTGTGTGAAATGCCTGTATAGAGGTTCCACAGCAGCAAAAGAAGTGGATGTTCATTCGGCAAGGGAGTGTGGCTAAGTCCACTATGGGGGGCTTGTAAAGCAGAGTCCTATGCACTGGAGGAAAGGCCGAGAAGATGTGAGTGCAGAAATGGCAAAACCCCGCTCTACATTGATAAATGAAAAAAGAGTGGGCAGAGCACTTTCTTTTATGCTACACATTTATAGGAAGAGTATCACTGTGAATAGTTAAGACCTGGGGCTTAAGAAGTGCCATGCAAGAGGCTGATCCTTAACTTTAGGGGAGCAGGAGGGAACACACTGGGTGGATGTGGGGTGAATGCACAGAGATGCTGGTAGTCACAGTACAGCTTAAGCAGCATGAGCAAGGCAGTCATCTCCGTGAGGGGGCCCCAGCGTGGCTCTGGGGCTCATTATGAAAATCTTCGTTCTGCCCACATCTAGGGCTGAGAGCCGTGCATGCTCTTGGAGCTCCATTCTCCCCAAGGGAGCAAATGTTACAAATCCCGCTTTGCCCTCCTTGTAAGATACCACATGGGAACTGCTGGGACACAGTGTAGGAAGGGCTCAGAAAACACGAAACATTGCACACATGTGAGAGAATTTCTTTCTTACTTAGCTTTCAGTATAGCAAAGAGTTGAAGAAGCTTCAGCCAGAACCTTACTTAATCGAGAGAGGTCTTCTCCCAACTCTACAGATGAACTGCTGAGTAGCCTGCTTAGGGTTGGACTGCAAGCAGGCGGGAGTAGCAGGATAATTTGGATCACTCACTTCTCTCCTTTCAAAACACATGGCACTTATTCCTTTCCTTTCTGGAAACATTGACCCCTCTTGGTTGCATTTGAACTACATTTGTCAGCTTACGAACGTCATCCTAACATTTTCTTGCTTGAGCATCATGCCAACAGTAGGGTGTTTAAACTCCAAGACCCAAAGGAGTAAACCAATAGTCAGAGAAGTAATCTAAATCATACTTCTTGGAGCAGTGGACATGTACCTTGAGCCTTAATGCTGGAACTCTAGTAGCTCTCCTAATGAACAACAACTTTCCATCCATCCATCCATCCATCCATCCATCTATCCATTCATCCATCTGTTCATCCATGCATGGATCCGTCTGTCCATCCATCCATCTATCCATTCATCCATCTGTTCATCCATCCATCCACCCACTCACCCATCCATTTATCTATCTGTCCATCCATTCTTCCTTCCAGGATGCATAGAAACGCTGTGCTAGGCATTGTTTTCATAGTTGCTGATCAATGGCAAAACAAAATCAACCACAGTCTCAGCCTCATGAAAGTCCCAACAACAAACCTGCAATGTAGAGATGAACACATACACATGTGAAATAATCAAGTAGGAGGATGGGCGATAGCTACATGGAAGAATAAATCTGGTGAAGGAACATGAGCAGAAGGACCACCGTCTTAGACTGAGTGTTCTCCAATGCTAGGTAAAGTCAGTGGAGACCTGGGTAAACATGGAAGGGGGCCAGGCCGACAGATGAAGGAAGCCTCATGTTTTTAACTTGTGGATATTCCTCTTCTGTCTAAAGGCGGCATCTTTGCCTGCCTGGAGAGGATCCTCCCCGGGACCTGTGCTTGTACTTGCATCTCCAGAGCCTCTCCAAGGCAATGTCCTGTGCACACAGCAAGCCATGAGGCAGGAAGTCCCTCCTGCTGTTCTCAAGCCAGGCCACAGGGCTCCTGTCTGCGCATCAGCCATGCCCTCCCACTCCCACCATCCTTCAGAGGTGTGGTGACAGATGCTACCTAGAAACAGTACTGTCTTCATTATTGTCCTTGTCTTTCTCTGCTCTGAGCTCAGAACCAGTTCATAAGATGAGAAATTCAGTTGCACCCATACCTCATTTCTTGTGGACTCGTAGGAAGGTAGGTTTTGGCTCCCACATCCCTTAGCTTGCTATCCACAGAGGGCTGAGGACTCTGGGCTTTAGAAGTTGCTCTGGAAGTCTATATTCCTCCTTGGTGTGGTGTCCTTGAGAGCTGAGGTAGGGCCTTGGGTCCTGGAGATTGTCACAGCATATGAGGGCTGCTGCTCTTAAATGTCAAATCCCTCTGCCAGTGGTACTGGTGCTTCTGGGCATCAAGGTCATGCTTCTGTTGCCAAGGTGGGGGTGGCAGGATGGTGCACTCAGCTCTCTTCCTCTTGCTCATTTGACCTGCTATTTCTCTGTTTATTCAACACTTACAAAGCTTCTACTCTATTCCAACTCTTGGTCTTGCTGTCATGGAGCTCATTAACCAAGCAGGGGAAGAGACAATACACAAACCATCTGAGGCAATCCCAACTCTATAGTGTTCTCAAGGCTCCACGACCAGTTCAAATCATGGACTTGGAATGAAATATATGAGGTTCTGTGCGACATCTACCAGGGGCCACAAGGACTGAGACTCATGAGGACAGGAAGGTCTTTGGGAAAGAGACAGCTAAACTGAGATTGGGAGCAAGGAAACTGAGTGAGGAAAGAGATGAGTGGGCTGAGCAGAGAAGGTACAGAGTCAGAGGTGTGTAGGGAAGGCCCTGTAGCTGAGCTCAGAGGAGGGAAAGTGTGCCAGCACACTGGGCTGTGGGGAGAGTGGAGTCTGCCCACCTGCCCAAGACCATGCTGATGCACTACATGCTGTAAAGTTGCGTGAGCAGATCTACATGCCAGCAGAATTGCTCAGACTGCTGGGCAGGACATGTGTGGGAAAAGGAGAGGGAGGCAGGGGCCCCAAAGAAGCTGTGGGGAGGGAAGATGAGGCTTGGCATGGAGCCATCCACAGGAGCTCTTCATCTGATGCTTGCAGCTCAAACAGTTGGCTAGAATTGGGCTCTGTTCCAGAAGTGGCCCTCCCAGAGAAACTGTGACAAACTTGTGGCCCTGGAACATGAAGGTGTGTGAGACAATGTGCGCTGGAAGGAGTGAGAGAACCTGGGCCACTTGGCTTGGAGGTGTGAAAACCAGAAATCATCTCCGCTTCTGTCACTTGAATGTGAGCTGTGTGTCACAGAGGCCCAGCATCCAAGCAAAGTCCGAGGGATGGAGGCTGAAGGGTGCTGGGCTTTCTGAGGAGGTAATAAACAAACTACAGTTTGTTTTGAAGCAGCACAGACTCTTTTTTACCCTTTCTTTTTATAAAGGCATCCATCATTTGAGTCACTTGGGAATAAAACTGTTTTTGTAGAGAAGATTTCTGTGGGCGTCCGAGTAGGAGTTGGGACGACTGCTGTCAGAGAGTGGGGGAACATATGGTGGTCTGTTGTGAATGTGATCTGCTTTTTGTGTTGTTGTTAAACTTCCTCTTGTTAGCATTGGGCCCGTTATGTAAGAGCTCAAGGGTCCATATGGTTTGTTGCATAAGCACCAAAGGGGAGCACAATTTTCTATTGCCCTCTGGCTGGTCCAATTGTGAGTTTTGGAAATGTGGCCTCCGAGTCATGTCTGAGCATCAGAGATGGGTGGTCCTCGCCTGAGCATGAGTTCTACTCCTCATTAGCTGTGTGACCTTGGGCAAGTTATCCAACCTTTAAGGCTCAAATCCCTTCTGTGCCAATGAACTAAAGAATACTAACTCCTAGAATTATTGGAGGATACAGATTTAATAATACCACAATTTATTGAGTATCCATGTACTGTATTACATGCTTCACAAATGTTATTTTGCTTGGATTTCACAGGGATGGTTGGAAATAGCTATCTTCCCAGAGAATACAGAGGATGGACGTGATAGAAGGCTTTCCATGCCTAAGCAGTCCTATGTGGCCTGTCCTTGCCAATAAGATCTACTGGCTTTCAACTTCGCTGCCCCTAGGCATGGAGAGTTCATACCAGCCACACAGGAGGGACCTATGGGTCTAAAGCTGTGTAAGCAGGTCACCAAGACAATTCTGTTCATTACTGTGTTCACACCAGTTGAGATGGTCTGGAGCGGAGGAGGCAAAGATGAAGTGATCATCTTTGGACTAAACTGGATTCATGCTGTAGCTGTCAGATTGGTAGATGAAGCAGATTGATCTCAAACATCAACCTGGCCACTTACTGGCTGTGGAGGAGGGTGTCTTGTGGCACAGAACTCTTGTCTAGATATGGGATTCATGGGAGTTCCTCACACTGCTATCCCCTTGCGGCTGTCTTCTGAAGAGGTCAGCTCTTTCTCCTGTGCTTTCTTTACCTGGCTTAAGACAGAACAAAACCCTCAACACTAGCCTATAACAACAAACTTACCTGTACTTTCGGTTAGAAAATAAAAAAGCTCCCAGAAGTACTCTCCTTAGAGGAATTCACCTCAGTAATGCAAATGTATGTGGGGATTAGTCTGTTATCTTTATGGCAAGCTTTGCCTCTCAGCAAGTACATTCATGAGGGTGATGATTTAGCCATGGCACAGTTGCTGCCTGGCTGTCAGAGTCAGAGCCAAGCAGGGGAAGTCAGGGTCTCAGGGTCTCAGCTGTCTTCCTGGCTCAGTGCAGCAGAGACCATTGCGATTCATGAAGTCTATCTAGGTGGGGAAGAGATCACTGTTGCCCAGAGGCCACCAGAGCCTCAAACGATCTCCATATTTTAGAGCTGATGAAGCCTAGGCCCCAGTAGGGAAAATGGTTCATCTGAAATCAATAACTTATCAGCATCCAAAGCACATTTGATTCCCACTTGGTCTGATTCAGAGTTTAGCGCCCTTGCGCTAATGAGCCAACCTGCAATTTGGACCTCATCTCTACCAGCAGAAAGCAGAAGGACACCAACTCCGGGGACACTGACCTTTGGCTGTAAGAAACTTTAAAAATTCTTTCATCCCCTCAGTTTATAGGTGGGGAGACTGAGTCTGAGGTAGGTGTTGCACGTTACCTGAACTCCTAGAGCCAGAAAGAAAAGCCTGACTTCCCTCATTCCCAGCACCCTGGATTATGTGAACCCACCCTTTAGGACAAAGTGGCTGTCTACTTAGAGGGAAGCCTTCCAGCCCTCTGGCCCAGCAGAACCAGCTGTGACTGTCTGGCAGGTGACTTTGTCTCCCGGGTCCCAGTTCCTTCATGAGTAGATAAAGACAGTGGGCACACATGCCTGGAACAGTGCTGGGAGGATTGAACAAATCCTGAGCACACAATGCTGGGCACAGAGCCCACCCCATGGGGGCCTGGAGTGTTAGTTGGCGGGGGAGCTGGAGGCACCGGCGTGGCCCACAGGAGATTGCCACCCGCGCAGCCACTGGGCGTCTCTGCTCCATGCTCTGGCAGGAGGCCCGGGACCAAGGAGTCCCCATTCCTCTCTCCTGTCAAGTCAGCGGAACAAGCTGTTTCAGAGGAAGGTGGTTCCCCTTGAGAAAATGTTCTTGCACGCCCCGAGGCTCTCGCTGTGCACGTAGTCCTCGAAGTCGGCTGTGATCTTCCCAGACGGCGCCCCGCCCCGCCCAGTGCAGTCCAGCCTCCAGCCTAGGTCTGCATAGTCATAAAAGGTAACGTGTGGGTGAACAGCTGGTGTCCTACTGGGCTGCACGCTCATGCTGTACAATGACTTTGAACTCACTTTGTCTGTCTGCACCTCCATGGCAGGCACTTTGGAAGGGGCTGGGGAAGAACACCTGGCGTCTGTAGAGAGAACCGGGAAAGACCACAGTGGACGGCCGCTGCTCCCCTTCCTGGCTTCCCGCCCCCACTCAGATGACTGAGTTGTGACCCCCGTCCCTGCCAGCCCTAAGGAAAGTCCTGGCCGAGGTCAAGGCTGCATAGTCCACGAGCACGGGGGCCTTTGCAGCCTCCCAGCACCACAAGCTCAGCCTCTCAGCCCTTTCCGGCCCCTTCCTCATCTGACTCTTCATGCTGCACTCTCTCTGTGAGGCAGAGCCCGGCCTCTTCTCTCCTCGCCTCGCATCCTCAGGGCTGCCGTCGCTCGCCTCCCTGTCCAATCTGGGTGGACTCCCTGTCTGCCCTCAGTAGTCTCACAGTACTCCCACACTAGCACGCCTCACACGTCGTTCCACACGCCTCGCCATCCAGGGTGATCCGAGGGCCATCATCTCCTTTGCAGCTGTGCAAGGAGTACTGGGCAGGAGAGCCCCATGATGCCCACAGGCCAGGGGTCCATGGCACCTCTCCCTTGCCCTCCACCCATAACTAGACCCTGCATCTTATCAATTCTGCTTTCATAATGTCACCCAGTGAGTTCCTCTCTTTCTAGGCTATTCCTATGGCCAAGACTTAGTTCAGGAGCTGGTTCCAGCCGCATGTCTCACGCCTCACTTCACCCTGCAGCCAGAGCCAGTCCTTATAGATGCAAATCTACCCTGCTACTCCTAGGCTTTAAGCCACAGTGGCACTGTCTTCATGGTAAGGATGGAGTCTGAGCTTCTGAGCCAGGCAAACAGAGCTCAGTCAGTCAGGGCCAGAGAAACAGAACCAATCACAGACAAGAAGCCTGTTTATCTTCTCAACTGCATTTCTACCTGTCCAGCTATCTAGCTGTCAAGAGATTTATTTCAAGGAGTTGTTTTGCCTCAGTGGGATCTGGCCAGATAACCTGAAATGTATATGAAGCTCCTGACTGGCATTGAACCTGCACCCCACAGTCAGCGCTCCTCTTCAGAAAAGCTTGTCTTACTCTCAGGGTCCTTGGACCCAATGGCTCACCCAGACCAGATTGCTGAGAAAAGTGCTTTGCTTAGGGTCAGCAGAGGGAAGACGCCCTTGATAGCTAGAAAAAGCTTCACAGTATGCCCAGCTTTGTGTCAGACACTGTATCTTGGTCGAACTAATGTGGATGATGAACTGTCCAGATACGGCCCTTTTGGACCTGGGCCATGCTTGTCTCCTCTTTGCTTGCTTCTCTCCCATCCCACACTCATCAAGTAAGTGAGGTGATTCACCTGTGAAGCTGCCTCCTCAATGTCAATATTCTCCCCTCCCCTGCCTGCTGTGCTTACCCTGCCTCTGTTAACACGTGAGCGTCTCCAGATAGGAGCTTTTGGTTACATTGCCACTCCGCCAAGTCCCACATTTGGCAAATCCTATCAGCAAGGGTCTTGTTTGCTGGCCTGTAAGTCCTCCCATGCCCCCATCTGATGTGTGCTCTGTGTAGATAGAAACCTTGTCTGTCTGGCTCACTGCTGTCTCCTGCAGAGTTATGCGCTTGGCACATAGGAGATGCTCAGTGAATGTTTATGGAATGAAAAAATGAATATTTATTTGAATGAGTGGACAGTAATACTAATTAAGAACTTCCTAAGTCTTAGTTAGTTAGGGACTGACAGGTCAGATGGGGCGGCATATATCTAATTCCATCATTCTAGGAGAGTGAAGCAGGAAGACAGATGTTGGAGACCAGCCTGGGTAAGTTAGCCACTCAGAAAGACCCTGTCACACAAAGGAGGAAGCTCAGCATGAAGACCCTAGGTTCAGTTTACAGAACCACTAAAAACAAGGACAAGGCCTTGCCCGCTCCGGTGAAGTTTACATCCCAAAGAAAAGGCACAGACAGCAACAAGGAAACACACATACAATCAGATAGGGAAACAGAAGAGCAGTAGGCCTGCCTGGATGAGTGGAGGGATGGGATGGGATGGGATGTACAGGAGTGCTCATGCATCACACACACACACACACACACACACACACACACACACACACACACACTGGGCACTTGTTTCTGAGTTCTCAGTACCTGGAAGCTGGGAAAGACAGAAACCCACACTGGCTCCAGAGCAGGAGTCAGAAAGATTGGACTACTCTTCACTGCCACTGAACACCTGGGTAAACAATGCACTTCAGTGCCTCTGGCCCACCTTGGTAGGAGTGATCTCACAGGGCTGCCGGGTCACTGAGGCAGCGGCTGTAACAGAACTTCGTGACTCTGAAGCTCTATGGTAGCACTGCAGTCCTTACAAACAGAGCACTTGAGCACCACATGTTAACTGTGTGGCTCAGTTGGAGAACAGGAATTCTTTTTCTTTTCCAACTGTGTATTTGGTACAGGGTCTCACTACCCACCTTGGACTCGTAGGGCTCCTCCTGCTGTCAGGCCTCCCCAGCGTTGGGTTTACAGGTGTGACCCCACATGCCTGGACTCCGTCACTGGCTCAGCACGCCCCGGAGAGGGGACCAGTGGGACACGCAGGACCATGGTGCTCTGTGCTTGCCAAAGCAGGCCCTTAGTCCACTGAGCTATCTCACTTGCCTGAAGAACAGGAATTCTAACACGAGACAAATCTAGGTTTCAGTTCCATTTTGGCCACTTAATGGTGAACAGCTTGACCTGGAATGTAAGTTACGTCACCTTACTGCACCTCAATTTCCTATGTGAACCCAGGGAGAACATTTACATCTATTGCATGGGATTTTGCCGGGCTTATACTAGATAATCATATCAAGTGCTTGGCATGAGATTAGGCCCATATGAAGAGCTCAGCAAATATTAGCAACCAAAAGTCATCCTGGCATTCGGGGGTGACTGTTCCTCAATGGGACCATTCATGGCTTAAAGTCCCAAGTCTCACATTTCTTCCAGGAAACGCCTCAAGTCTGTGCACTGGCACCTGTGATTATGCAAAACCACAATCAAGTTCGTATTCAGAACCTAAACAAATGGAGACTCTGCTGCTCAGGCCCTCCCTTCTCACTTTTCAAAAATATCTTCTGGGTCATAGTGAGAGATGCACTCTATTTTTGTGGAAAAGAAGCATTCCTGAGTTTATGATCATAGAACCCGGGGACTGTTACGTTTTTTCATGGCATACATTTTAGAGGTCCCATAAAAGAGTTCTTGAGAGAAAACACAGCTGGTGCCCAATTAGAGCGGTGACTGAGACGGATCTCCTGGCAGAGCTCTTAATGAAGCTGGGCCACGAACTGCGGGAGAGACGGCGCTGGTGGGTGTGCACCAGGCCAGGGCTGTGGAGCTGCACAGAAAGCCAGGCGGCTGGTTGTTTTGGTTAGGCTTTTACATGCAGGGGCTGTCTTCCTGCTCCCCAGGCTCTTGGAGCGCTCCTGGGTTGTCGGGATCCTCTCATTGTCATCGCGGGCACCACGCTGGGAAGGCGTGGGAGGAGGACTGGAAAGGAAGGACCTAGGGAGGCCTCAGGCGCACCCACCTGCTGTCTGGCCTTGGACCAGCGTCCCGCCAACTGCCCTCTTGTGCTTCCTGCCCCTCTGCCCTTTCCCTCTGCATGCTGTGCCCTGGGGAACCCCTCACATGTGCCTCGAGTGCCACATGCCCCACACGTAAAAGCTCTTCATTCTCTTGGTCTCTATCACCATCCTTGAGCCGCCAAGAGGAGACTGAGCTTCTCTTTTGTCCCCTAACACTACTAATCCTCCACCCGGCTGTTACACACACACACACACACACACACACACACACACACACACAGAGTCTGTTCACACAGCACTTGGGGGATGGGAGACAGAAGTTTCTAAAAGGCAGTTTTGGATCCCCAGAAAACTTTTTGGAAATGAAAGTTTTGGATTTTTCTCCAGAACAGCTAGATAAGAAACTTGAGGGGAGGGACCCAGCCTTCTATCTTAACAAGCTCCTACCCACCTACCCAGGCAATTCTGTGGTTCACTCCCATTGGAGAGCTTGGAATGTGAGCTCTAAGCCCAGTTCACTGAGTTCAAACCCTCTCATGACACACACACTAGTGTTACAACCCAGGCCACCTCATGTTGTTCTCCTGAGCTTCTTTCTCCTTGTCTGTCTGCTGCTAATAAAAACAACACGTACTGATAGGACATACATTTCCTAGAGCTGAAGGAGCTGCTCCTGCAGAGAACTTGGAGCAGGACCCCACAGACCTCACCCAGGCACTGCTAAACATGGAGGTTGTAGCAGATCTTAGCGCTCAGATGCTTGAGCCTCAGGTCCTCTTGGTGGCTCTCGCACATCTCAACTTCTCCAGCTGTCCACTGTGTGGGATGTGAGCCCTTCCAATCTTCCATGGAAGTCTTACTTTCCCATTTTACCATGACAATGCCATTTCTGAGCTCACCCCTATACACCCTGGGAAGCTGCAGGGCTTTCTTTCTCCTCCACAGTGCAGCAGGACTCCATCTGTGTCCCTCAGACTGCCTCAGACCTTTGCCCTGTCTCCAGCCACCACCCTTAGAGCCACACCCATTGTTATCTGTCATGCTCCACCCATGAAATCTGACACAGCTGAGCCTCACTTGCTGCCCTTCTCATTATCTTCCTGGAGTTCTTTCTGGGCTGCGGTGCTACCATAGACACTGAACCCTTCCTATCTTTCCTTCTCCATCTGTCAGACCCGCTTGGATTCTTGGACTTGTAGATCACCATATATCTTCCCCCTGCCTTGCTGGTGAGCAGACATAAAATGTGAGAAGGGACAAGTGGGGATGTGTGAATGCCCCTGGGGCCCCTCTGTCTCTGCCTACTTGCCCTGGCCAAGGCACCTATAATAGGTGGATGTGAAGACCAAGTAGTGGAGCAATTCAGCAGCTTGGGGCTTGGCCCAAAGTAACTGCTCCAGCAATATCAGCTGTTACTCTTCCCACCTAAAAGACCCCCCAGCCAGAGGATAATGTGTGTGTTAATCCTATCTGGTCAATGCCAAGCCTTCACCTCCCAGACCTAACTCTTTCTATAGAGAAAATGAGAGCCATCAGTGGAAACCTTCTTAGTGATTTTTGCCTGAGCTTATCTGTATATTTCCTTCCTGATCTATTTTCCTGCTATTTTAGAAGCAGTTGGTTCTATCTCCTGACCATGGAGACAGAAGTAGGAGTGATTTAGAAAGGTTGAACATTCATTCTTTTATTCGTTCATTTATTCATTCCTGTTAGGAAAGGGTCTGGGACTTGGTATCTTGAGTATGAGACTTACAGGCTCAGCCAAGCCGGGATGTCTTCTTGTCCAAGTAGCCCACTCCCACCATCCCCATATGGGTGCCAACCAGGGCTAGGAAAGTAGGAGCACTGGGCTGTACTTCTGGGTTGAGCCATGCTGTGACCCCCTTGGCTTAACAGAGGAAAGTAAGAGGAGACTGGAGTTATGGGGGAGGCCTCTGAAGAAGCCAGCTACCCTTTGGGAACTCTATCTGTCCACTCTCCTGGCTACGTGAGCCATTGACACGCGCAGCTTACCCCACCTCTAGATGGCTTTTCTGGGAACCCCAGACAGTGATATTTCTCCTCTGCAGACAGCATTCTCAGCAACTGCGGCTGACTCAGCCTCCCTGCCCCATCCTTGGGTGGGGTAGGCAGCAGGCCAGACCCAGGGACTGAAGTTTAGATGACACTGAGGTGGAGCTGCGGACACTGGCACACAGGAGACCTTTGGTTTTCCTAGCCCATGAGACATTTGTAACAATCTCTTCTTTCCCTGAGAATCAACCCCAGCTTCCAGCTCCACACCTGTCAATTCCATCTCTAGGGTGTAAAGTCTTGGGGCACAGCAGGCCCCAGGCTAGAGGCCCCTCAAGATTACCAGCACTCCCTGTAAGGAGCAATGGAGTAAGACTGTTCATTGGCTCAGGTTGCCCCAAGAGTCCTCTGCCTTCTAGGGGAGGGAGGACCCTTATTCAGGTGACAGCCTGAGGGCAGCTGGCCCAGGGCCTGGGGTCTGTCTGCACGGAAGGGAATGTATGTGCCCTTCCACCAGCCAGTACAATTGGGAAGTAGGCTGGTGTGTATTCACTTCTTTTGTGGAGCAAGGAGTCCATGGTGATAGGAGTATCCAGCGCCCATGAAAAGCCCAATGCAGCTCAAATGGCCACCATTCCACCTCTAGCATGGAAGCAGCATGCCATTTGCAGGCTCTGTGTGTGTGTGTGTGTGTGTGTGTGTGTGTGTGTGTGTGTGTGATAAATGGCCCAGCTCTCTGAAGCCATGGGCTCCTTTCTTTCCCCTCCACCCTGATCCACATCTGGAAACACTGCAGGAGCCTGGCTGGCCTGAGGACGACTGGGCCTCTGTGCTGCTGCTTTCTGTGCACACAGGGTCCTTCAGCTTCAAAACGCCCTTCACTTCTGGGGGTCCTTTGCTCACAGCCTGGATGCCTATTTGGCAAGGCCCAGTGCAAGATGAAAATCCACTGCCCCTCACAGAGGGCATCCAGCCCTTAGTACCTCTAATCCCCAGTACCCTAAGAGACTAAGGGCCTTCTCCCATCCCCAAGCACCTTTGACTTTCCCAGGAAAATGATTGGAACTGAAGCACTCTTTTTCTCAGACACCTGAGAATGCCAGCCAACCTCTTTATGTTTCCTGTGTCCTCAAGTTCTCCAATCATTCTCAAGGTCCCTGAACCCCAGGAATCCAAGTACTCATGCCGTTCTTTTCTGCTAGTTCAAAGGTCCCGCCTCCTTCCTTCCTCCTCCTCTCCACTCTCCTCCTATGCCCCCATCTGATACCAGGCCACTATAACTTTTACCACTGGCCTGGCATATCATCTCTCCTTAATACCTCTGTGGTTTCCTTTTGCCCTCAGTCCCTTAGGCTGGCACTCAGGGCCTTGCCCCCTTGACTGGAACCTTCCCATATGACCATCACCAATTAATTACTTGAAATGCCCAGAATGAATCATGTTTTTCCAAGCTCCTAGGACCACAGAGGATGTCCTCCCAGCTGAAATACCTCTTGGGAAGCACTTCCTAGCCAGTCTACACATGTTGTGCTCTACAGAAGCCTTGGGTGACCCCCTGCCCTCCCAGAGGCTGAGCCTTGAGGCCATAGCCCACCTCTAGCCCAAGGCTTCCCTTTGTCCACCTAACTGGGCCTCTGAAGAAAGGACAGGCACCCTGTGCCTCTGCACTGCTGCCTTCCAGCATGGAGCCTCTCTGGATCTAGAAATACTGAGTGGGTATTTCAGAATCAAATCCACAAAAGAGTGGTGGCAGGCCATGCTGTTGACCCTGGGCACCACGGCAGCTCTGTAGTGGCCAGGAAAGAGTGGGAAGGAGCAGGGTCCAGGTGGGAGCAGGTGCTCTGAAGTCTCTGGAGGAAAAAGAGCACAGGCTGCTCACCTCACGTGTTAGGAGGTGTTGAGGGTTGACGGATGATTCCTGTAGAGGAGACAGGTGAGTGAATGTGGCAAATGACACAAAGTTAGAAAATGTGACATTAAATTTCAGCTCAAAGGATAGAATATGTAAGAACCAAGTTTAATCACAGCACAGTATGGCTCTGCTATGATCTCTGTGGTTGCCATGGCATAAACACTAATCTAAATGAAAATTATGCTGTTAGTGGCAAGTAGGGGACGGGTGCATGGCTGGGTGAGAGAACAGAGTTAAGTTTCTTCTCTGGGCAAAGTGAAAATGAAGAAAGATTCTTAAAAATTGGTCATAAGAAGGGTCAAATGTCAGAAAGAAGACCAGACAGTGGCCATCTGTAGGTAGTAAGATTGAGGTCGAGGGCGGGGCGAGGGAACCGGCTGCACTCAACCACCTGGCTTTTTGAACTACTATGTTTCCCTGAAAATACGACTGAACTCGAAAATAATCTGCCTTGAATACTAGAGATGAAAAAATGCCAACTCCAACTGGCCTGTCCTTTTCTGACTGGCTTCAGAGCACCCCCCGAGCCAGAGAACGGTGATGGCAGACCAGGTAAGGGTAGGCTGATCCAGGCTGGCATCTGTGATCGGTGATCTCTGGTTTTCAAGGCTGATTATTTTCCAGCTTGGTCTTATTTTCAGAGAAAACGGATACATGTTGGTGAAGCACATGTGTAAATTTCAAAACATGGACTGTGTTTGCAGTCCAATCAGGCTGAGTCATGGCCCCATGGCCCCAGCTGGGACGGCTCATCTTGACGGCTGGGCCCCACCCTGCCATGTGCCACAGCTCGGCTCCTCCTGTTCCTGTCCAGATTCTGAGCCTCTGCCCCAGTCCTCCTCGGGCTTTGCCCTCGGCCTGGTGCGTGGCCCCTCCCTTGCACTCCGTGGACAAGGAGCTGCAGACTTTGAGGTTCCAGAGGACAAGATGCTGCATTTCCCCTGGCTGGAGATGACAGGCCTGCCCACTGCCCAAGGCGATTATTCATGCCTCCCACCCCCAGCCTCTTCCCCCATCCCCCTCCCCCCCATCCTTCTCCCCTCTTCCCACTTAGAATGAAGTTCAGGAGCTCTGCTGCCACCTTGCCTTGCTACAGCCTGGGGGCCACTCTAAGCTGGCCTGTTTACCTGGCCCACTTTGCCAAGTGAGAGCGGTGGTGTTGGCAAGGGAGCCTGCGGACACCCCCTCTGCAGGCTCCCACCCTGGTCACTCCAGGCTCCGAGCCAGGGTGAGGCATCAGGGGCTCCCAGTCACGACTCCAGAGAGGTGCTCTAGCCACAGCACAAACACCCTCACGTTACTCCTGCAGTGTGAGACTTTTTTCATACCTTGGGGACTGAAGCTCCCCAAAGGACACCCGCCACTGACTCAGCTGTGGCAAATGCACACCTGTGAAGACTGTGGCCTCAGGAGCAGAGCATCCTGCAGCAGAGGCACAGATGAGCGCAACACAGAATAGCCACATAATGGAAGACTGCTTAGTCTTCAAAAGAAGGGGAATGTGGATACATGCTACAACGTGGAGCAGCCTCGTGTGCATGGTGGAAGCCAGTCAGAGAAGGACAAAGACTGCAGGAGGCCGTTTATGCTGGGCACTCGTGGCAGCACAATCCATGGAGACAGACAATGCAAAGGTGGTTGCTAGAACCTGGAGCTCAAGACACTACCGCTCCATGGGCGTGGAATTTCACACAGGGAAATGCAAACGTTCTGGAGACAGAAAGTAGGGGCCTCTGCACAGCAATGGGAATGAGCTCATTGCTCTGGACAGC
This sequence comes from Ctenomys sociabilis, assembly GCA_004027165.1. Taxonomy (NCBI): domain Eukaryota; kingdom Metazoa; phylum Chordata; class Mammalia; order Rodentia; family Ctenomyidae; genus Ctenomys; species Ctenomys sociabilis. The sequence continues at coordinate 67,210 of PVKA01005526.1, forward strand.
AGATGTACAAATTGCTCCAATGACCAGTTTTGTGTTGGGTATATTTGGTGGAATAAACTTCTTTTGTATTGAGTGTGCACAGCTTTTGCAGGAGAGATGGAGAAGTTTTGGGTGTAGATGGTGGTGATGGTTTCCCAGTGCTGTGGAGGCACCTGCTGCTGCTGGCAGACTTTCAGTGGCAAGTGATGTGGTGAGTGGCCACAGTGGAAAGAAAACTCAAGGAGCCCCTCTGCTTCCTTTGTCCCTCCGGACCTGCAGTCTCTGCAGGTGTCCTGAGATTCTGAGGGATGGACAGGGCTGATTCGGAAGGCAGCCCCCCGTGGGGGCAGGGGCGGACTTCACCAGAGTTGTGACTTGAATCCATTCTAGCCTCTGTGTGGCCCAAAATGCCACAGAGAGGCAAAGTCCCTCCCGACGTGGGCTCACACAGTAGGCCAGGGAGCGATGTTCCTTGCTGGGCTTTTGTGCACATCTCATCATGGCTAATGATTATTAAGCACTAGTTCTTTGCTAGATCCTATTCTAAGCATTCTCTATACCATGCTGAGCACCTCTGAGAGTCTTACTACCCCCATTTTGTGGCTGGTTGCAGGGAGTCCCGTGCTCTTCTCCCTGGTAGTCTGGTTTTCTGATGGTGATGATGCTGTCTCCCCTCTGCCACGCTGCACCCTGCAATCCCAAGCCACCAGGAGGAAAGTAGAGGCCTCAGAAGGAAGATGGAAGCAAGTGGAGGTCTGCGGCCTGCGCGAGACTACTGCATTGGTGTGAGTGTGGCTCACACTGACTGAGTGCAGAGATAAATGGTTATTGGTCATGCGGCACCACATATGTGACTTCATCTCTCCAACCTTGTCTGTGTTCACCTGTGACACTACAGAAGTCATAGTGCCAGCTCTAGGAGCACTGATGAGGTGGATCATGAGTAAGTGCGATCCTGTTAGTGCAGGCTGCATGGGGCAGGGGTGGCAAGCACTTCTGGGTGGGAGCAACAATTGTCCTTGTCCACTTCCCAGAATGGTCTTGGGCAACTTTTTCTCTCAGCTCAATTATGAAATAGAATTGCTAAAACCAGCCCCACAGGTTTGTTGGGAGGATTAGGTGAATACTACACTCCACTGACATCTACTTTCAACTCCAAAGAACTCAAGGTGCCTAGCAGTGATATGGGACTATTTCTAATTTGGAAAGGAAGAATTTGAGGCCCAGAGAAATCACTGGCAAGGAGACGAAGCACAAAGGAGAGTGATCTGCACCTTGTCAAGGGTGGGGTGCCCCGTGGCTTCCACAGCCACTGGTGGCTGTCTGGCTCTGGATGTGGTAACGCAGGCAGACTGATGGCGAGGAGGAGGAGGAGGAGGAGGATGCAGTTCTCAGTGGAGCCCAGCCAGGGCTGCAAAAGCACGGCTTCCCCACTCCCACTTCAGAACCAGAACACTTTCTTTCTGCTATACATCTGGCACCTCTCAGGGCACGAAAGAGTCCCACTGCTAAATAAAAGACAAAGCAAAAGAAGAGAAGAAAAAGGAGGGAAAGAAGAGAAAGTGCTTCCGATTCCATTTATCTGGTCTTCCTAAGGCATCCACTGAGAGCCAGAAAGGAGGGGAGCGAAATGCAATTGGCTGTTCATACCTTGTGTAAGACTTCTCAGGAGGAGAAATCCTCAGTTCACAAACTTAGTTCTTCCCACAGTTCTGCTCACAAACTGAACTGGATGAGAACCAAATCAAATTGAATCCAAGGTTGACCTTCCTGGGGCAATGCAAATTGGTCCCATGGCAATGAGCACCTACTGTGTCTGTGCCACTGTGCTGGAGGTAGGGTGTGAGCCTACCTCAGGCCACCCTGAGTGAGGGGTTCCTACAGGTGATGGGGTCCCAGTTGGGCCTCACAAAAGACAAATATGAAATCTGGGAAGTAGAGCAGGCTCTGGCCAGGCAGCCAGTGGGTGAGGAGGCTCAGTGCCTCTGCAGTCACCGCCCTGACCTTAGCACTGCCTTGAGCCCAGGGGAATGATTGAAGGAGGAAGAAAGCAAGAAGGAATTCTAGGTAGAGAGAATAGTGCATGCAGAAGCGAGAGGTGGGAATCGATTCAGCTCCCTGAGAACTTTGGTATGACCCAGATGGTTCTGGTCTTGGCAAATGACTTGAGTTAAGCAGACAAAATAGGTTGTGTTTGTTTCCTTGGTAATGAGAGGCTAAGTGTGCTGGTTTTGGATTGTTACCATAGGGCACTGCTGTGAATAGTAAGTAAAACATTGCACAGTGTCCACTCTAGTGGCTGCTCTCTGCTGGTGGAGAGCTTTCCATGCACTGCCCTGCTCTGACCTTGCAGCAGGTGCGATCAACTTGCAGACAGAATGTGGCTTGCACACAGCCACCATGCTGGTGGCAGAGCTAACCCCACTTGCTGGCCACTCATCTTGAGATTTGATCTCCGTCACCATATGATATCACATTGTAGCAAAATCAAGACCCAAAAATGAGACATGGTGGCCTGAGCTCCGTGTAGTAGCTAGTGAGTGTGCACAGCCTTCTCCCCTCTCTGGCTATGGGATGTGCCTAGGGCTGAGCTCTTGGGAAGACCTGCTGCAAAGCCCCAGATTAAGCAGCTGGACAGTAGGGGCAGAGGCGGAACTGCCATCCCTCAGTCCCTGCAACCAACCAGAAAGCCCCCACCCAGCTCCCTTAGTGGTGGCAGGTGACACCTGCTACAGAGAAGTGGGCTCTGGCCAGGAAGGAAAATTGTGGATGATGATGTCTGTCTTCATTTTGTCTTTCAGTGCCTACTATTAGGGGACAAAGGAAAACACAGAGATAGCCCCATGTGCAACCACTGGCCTGGAAGGCCACATGAGAGTTCTGTCTGGGGGAGAGAAGCCTTGCCCTCTCTGATGGCATGTAACATCAGAAACAACCAGAGGGTCAGGGACCCAAGTAGGTCACAAGAAGAGGAAACCTCAAACCAGAGCCTTCCTGCTAGTGCCAGGCAGAGGTTACGAGTGGGCTCAGAAAGCAGACAGCTGTGGTTCCTGTCTCTGCCGCTGCTATCTGAGTGACCTCGGTCAGGTCCTGCAATGACTGTCTGCCTCCTAACTCATGTGGTGTAGACAGTAATGATACCAGCCTGGAAAGTCTGTGTGTGGAGCCAACAGGTAAAGGCAGCCTGGTAAATCTGCAAGAAATACAGGTCCTTGCTCAGGTCTGAGCCAGCCACCCAGAGGGACTCCATCGCTTCCTCCTGAGCCTCATCCACCCCTTCAGACTTCGTGAGCAGTTGGCAACTCTGCACACTTCTGGGCACAGGGGACATGAGGCAACCTGGGACAGCATACTTGCCGCATCTCAAATGCCTAGGGACCAGGTGTCCTAACAACATCCTCACATTGCGATGATGACAGTGACATGAGCATGACCCTGATGATGCCATCCCGTGCCATTTGCTAGACACAAGTTGTGTACAGGCTTCGTGCTAGACAGCATACACAGAATTGCTAGCATGCATATGGTCCTTAAGGACAGGCACTGACATCCTGGCAGATGAGGGAATGGATGCCGAGAGAGCGAGCAGATTAGGCCCTTGCTCCCAGGGCTGCACACACGTGGGCACAGTCTTTCCTGGTGGACTGGAGGTCCCACAGGAGGCTCACCTCCCACCCCCACAGCCGCCCTGAGAGACTGGGCCGCTGCCACTAGACCCACTTTCCAAGTGAGGGCACCCCGGCCTTTGTCACTGTAGAGACACTGTGCATTCTGAAGATCACATGAAAGGTGACTCCTGGGCTGCACTTGATGCAGAGCTTTCTGCAGAGGCGAAAAATATGTGCAAACAAAACCAACAGCTTTCTTTATGTTCCCCAAAGTTGCTAAAAATGCCTGTGGGTTTGCACACAAGCAGACGCTGTGCTCACAGAGCTGCGCAGCTTCTGTCTTTTGGGCTTGGCAGGAGGAGACCTGGCAGGTATTCCTCACATCTCTGTTGAACACATGCATCAGATGGGGGAGGAATTCTGAGGTAATCCCAGGGTATGGATTTCTGCCAACTCTCCTTTTATTTGTTGTTAAGTCAGGGGAAAAAGAAAAGAAAGATACCTCATGGTTGAACCCACAATCTATGGGGTAACTGGTATGGGGAAACACTCCCTCCTTCCATTGGGGTCAGACGGCCCAGCACCCTTATTGAACTGTCTGTCCCATGTGGCTGAGCCTCTCTGAGCTAGCCTGTCTGTACACAGGCATGCCAGGCCTTCTGCAGAAACTTGAGGCTCCAAGGGACAAGGCACTTTTTATTTTGCTTTGCAGGGCTAGGCTAGTTCCTGACACACTAAATGATTGAATGAGTGAATGAATGAATGATTTGCTATTTTTCAGGGTTATGGAAAGGTTAAAGCAAGACCATGGATGTGAAACTGATCCTGTCAATTGCTATAGAAACCTAAGGATTTGTGATGATCGCTGAACACAGTCTGGGTTGTATTAAAGCAATATGTCTTATTGATTTATGAGCCTTTTTTGTCTAACACTGGGTACAAAGAAACATAAGACCTGGTTCTTCCTCCACATGCTCACTGTCAGGTAGGAGGATACACAAGTAAATCAAGTACTAAAGTAGGACAGAGGTGAACTCAGTGCTGTGGGAAATACAGGAGAGAGTGACTAACATATGCTGCAAGGGGCAGGGCACGGAACTTTCTGGAAGAGGTGTTCTGGGACAGTCCTGATTTCAAATCTCCTGTCAAACTTAGGCCCTGAGGGCACTGGGCTTCCCTGCCGCCCTGTCTAGCACCTGGGTCATCATTTCCTCCCATCCTTCTCACGCAGGATTTCTCTCATTCCCTCTTGAATCATTCTAATGCTGGCAAACCTAGCCCTGGTGAAAGATGACCTCCACCTGCTCCACCTTCACACCTGTGCATGGCCATGGTCATGCAGTGACACCACACACAACTGCACCATGTTATTCCTTTGGTGTTTATTCCTCAGTCCTAATGATTTCAGACTTTTTTCCTACCTTCAAAACTCCAACACCTCCTTCTTCATTGTCACTTCCTACTCAAAAACCTTGCTTCCAAACAGCCCAGAAGAAAAATTCCACTTCCCAGCACTCTCCATGATAGGCTAGGAAAGTGGGCCATACTTTTTTCCCAGTGTTGTCATTCTTCCTAGAGAAGACAAGAAGGGACAGTGCTGTGGAATGATAGAGGAAAGAGCTTTCACCACATACCCCTCGGGTCCCTCCCTGGGCACATGGCAGCTGAGGCCAGCAGGGCAGAGCCCACAGTCATCAGAAAGCCTGCTGGACTGTAGTGGTCTGCTGAGGGACATCACAGGAAAGCACAGTTAGGGATATAGTCAAGGCAGCACCTATGATGAGCTTGGGAGGCCACACCTGTGCAGCCTTAGTCCATATAATGGTCTGGCTTAGAAGGCCTTTATCACTGAGAAGGATGTAAAGGACCAAACTTCCTCAAAGAAGTGGTTTGTGAAGCCCAGGCTGACCGCTGTGACCACATTTGCTTCTTTTTGCTTCACTTCTTTGTACTCTGACAGACACATGCAGGAGGCTGGCAAAGACTCTCCACCAGGCATCCAGGGACACACACAGGGAAGAGGTAGTTTCCTTCACGATGGTGAGACAAAGCCAACAGAACACTGTTTTTGCAATCTGTCCATGCTGCTGGCTGCCAGAAGCAAACCTGTCCATCCATCCACCCATTGACAGGAAGCCCAAATTCCAGTGAGGGTTGACGTCGCAGGGGTTGACTGAGGAAAAACACCAACTGTGTCAGGATGGGAAGAGAAAGCAGACTGGGGAAGCAGAGCTGTGGGTCAAGATGTGTCATTAAAGGACATCTCTGGGGAAGGTGGCCTGGAGCAGGGGTATGTTGGGAAGGGGAAGCCAGAATCCTGCCTCCCAGGGGGCAGAGGGGCCCCTGTGATGACTTTTATGACTCTCATTGTGATGGAAGCTGTAGAAGGGTTTGGACCACAGAAATAACTTTATAGGATTCATGGTATGAAGGATGTTTCTCTAGAGACTACCTAGACGACAGAGTGAAGGGAGATGGAGACCAAAGCAGGGAAGGAGTAGCAGTAACCCAGGTGCAAGGAAACCACTGGGCTCCATGGCAGCAATGGTCAAAGTGGTCAATGCTGAGTGTGTCCGGAAGGCAAGCAAGGAGTGTGAAAAGGTGGAAGTGAAGAATGACTCCCAGATTCTGAGGTTGAGCTGCATTCACTGTGAGAGGAAAATCTGTAAGGAGGGCATGTGGGGTGCTGGGTGAGCAGGAGCCAAGGAGCTGTTTCTGTAGCATATAAAACAGAGAGGTGTAAAGAGGGACATGCAGAGGAGCTGAGTGGGTAGGCGAGCCAGGCTGAACACAGCCATGGGCATCCACAGTGTGTTCCCAGAGGAGGTGCACACAGAGGAGAAGGGGATGGAAAGCAGAGGCCAAGGTCTCCAGGGTTAGCTAGGGTTGGGGAGACAGGGAGGATCCAGCAGAGGGGAATGAAGCCACTGAGTTGGGAGAGACAAAGGGATGATTGTCCTGAAAGCCAAGACAGAAGAGACTTCATGGAGGAAGGAGTGAGCACAGTGCCAAAGCTGCCCCTTGCTTTAGCATCAAGACTGAGACGTGATCATTGGGCTTGGTTAAGGAGTCACTGACACTTCAACATGTACAGTTGTGGAGGTGGAGTGGACAGCAAAAGCCTGGCCAGGGGAAATCCAAGGACAAGTAGAGGAGAGGCTGGGTAGGGGAGCTTCACTGCGAAGAGGAACAGAGAAAAGAGGTGATAGGTGGAGGAAGATGTGGGCTCACTGGAGGTTGTGTGTGTGTGTGTGTGTGTGTGTGTGTGTGTGTGTGATTATAGAAATTATCAAGATAATACACAAATACCAGGTCTTAGATAATAAATTATCAAGTCTTAGGTAGCTTTGGGCAGATGAGGAGCATGGGTTCTGGTACCCAGTGGAGGAACCAGTGACTGCTGGGTACGGTCTGGGCCCATCATAATGGAAGAGTACAGAGAGCCCTTCCTGGGCTTCACTGAGGCCCAGAAAGTTTGTATTTATAATTCTATGGAAAACTTCTTGGAATTCTAGCAAGTTAGTTCCAATCTACCAGTGCAATTCATGATGTAAACAAAGACACAATAATATATCCAAAATGTGGAGAATCAAGGGGGTCCTGAGTTCAGCTAGTAAGATGGTTAACTGCAGCAAAGGCCTTGATCCAGGGCTGAACTTGGATTTTATTCATTCATGAAGAAAGGAGCGGTTTGAGGATGAGTGACAGTGAGAGTGGTGAGAAGGGCTTGAGTGCCATGGGCTGGGCTAGGTAGGAGGCGCAGAATCACCTCTGCAGTGTGCAGAGGAGAGGCCATGTAGAAAGAGTAATCTTCACAACACAACTGAGATGCTATCTAACGTTTTGGGGTCTGTGCTTCAGCTCTGATGTGCAATCCTTTATGCCTGGAAAGTCAGAGCCTCTGTCTTGAGTCCCGCACCATGGAGCCTGTGGAGCCACCTCAGCTCTCGCATGCTTTGGAGGGGCTGAATGGGTGAGCAAACACTGCCCTCGCCTCCTCGAGGAGGCGGCACATCAGCACCTCAGCTGGACTGGAATGCACACTGCTTAAAGCCAACTGAGGAGATGAGAAAAAGTCCTAGCCAGCTCTCTATGTATCACCACATGGAAACAGAGTCAGGTTCAGCCAAAATGGAGACAAATTGCTCCTCCTTCAAGGAGTCATCCAGGTGGTCCTCCACTGAAGAGCACACGGTGGAGAGGCTCCGAGGCAGGGAGTATGTCCCCAGCGTCCAGCTCAGTGTCATAGAACCCACATTTCCATGGCTCTGCTCTTAGTCATTTCCACCTGCTAACTTCAAATGGTCACCACTCCCCAAGGAGGGAGGCACTGTGCTGTGTCCATTTTACAGTGCTAAGGCACAATGCTGAGCCTGCAGTTTGTCCAGAGTCCCAGGTGCACCATGCGACACAGCCTGGCTGTGAGCACTGCTCCCTTATATGAGTGGGCAGACTAAGATGGGCTGTCCTACTCTGTAACCAAGCGCTGGGCATTTCGCCTTCAGAGACACAGACCTGGGGAGTAGAGGGAGCTGGTGCCAAGAGTCCTTGCAGGGCCTCAGTCAAGTCTACAGCATGGATTGCCAAGGCTTCCTATGCTTTCTCCTTAGAGCTTCCATAAGAAGCTTTGTCCTCTGAGGACCTTGGTCACCTGAGGGAGGAAGAAACTCAGGCAACTGTTACCTCGCTGCAGTGCCCACCAGCTTCCGTGCCCTGGGCCTTGGCTACGGGACCCAGGAGAGGCTGCACAGTTTGCTTTCTGGACCACAAGCAATGCCAGAACACACCTGAGTGCACTGTTTGAGGAGAGTGCAGAAGCCAGGGTGCTCTGGCACACAAAGGACAGGGTCAAGCAGGCACCATGGGCTCTGTGCATCTGAAAGCTGTGGAGGGGCCCACTGTGGTACAAGCTGGGAAGACCATCCCAGGTACCCAACGGGAAGCTGTTCCTGGACACCTTCATAGTTTTTCTGCAGGCTTTCGAACTGTTCCACCCTACTGGCCAGATCCTCTAAGTTAGCGTGCTTCTGCGGCCTCACATCTTAGTGGTTTTTATTTCTCCTTCCCAGGCACTCGGATAGAAATCGCGGTCACCAGTGCTTTGGCCACAGAGACCCTGAGAATGGCTCCTGCTTGATGGTACAGCCTTCCTCGCCGTGGTGCTTTCCCCACTTTGAAGGCTGAAAACCTGGAGGTTAGAGAGGTTAAGTGACTTGCCTGCGGTGGCCAAGTGGTGTTGAGGTTACCTGGCCCCAGACACCACGCACACATCTAATTTTAGTCCCAGCTTTAGGGCTGTGCCAGGGATTTCAACTCGGCACTGAGCACACTGGGACAGACCTTGAGGGGCTGCTGTACATTTCTGAATGTCTGGCAGCCTCCAGGCCTCATCCAACATTTCCCATCAGGATCGTTACACCTCCTTAACTGTCCTAGAGCACGGCCCCCCTCAGGTCTACTCCTGCCTGAGCAGCCGGGGTGGACTGTGAAGCTGGCCAGGTCAAGGTCTCAGGTGCTCTGTGACTCAGTGGGACAAGTAGCAAGATTTTTAATATTTACTTTTATACTAAACTATGTATGTTTGTATCCAAGATAAAGGACTAACCTCTACTGGGCTCCATCGAATGATGGTAGAATGTGGATATAATTCAAGATAAGTGTTGTTGATAATCATGTGTTAAATATTATGAGAGAGAGAGAGAGAGAGAAGTCAGGTCATCTTCAGAGCATGCAGTTGCTGCTGTGAGGTCATGAGAGAAGCAGAATCTAGGCTAGAACATGTGCACTCTAGTGGAAAGGATGCATTTCAATTTGTGTGCAGGACAAAGCCATAATTTCAGCGCCTTTCCAGCCCTATGTCTTCTCTGAAATGTTCCAGTCCACTTCTTGGGAACCTTTCTGTCCTCTCTTACTCTCTGTCCTTCCTTTTTTTTCCCTTAGTTGGACTTTCAATGACAGTTAAAGCTACACTTGCCCTTTGCTCCAGAAGCTCCTTCTTGAAAGGAAAGATTTAGCCTACCATGCCCATGTTGAGCCAGAGTTGCTAGGAGGAGTGAATAAGCACAGCACAGACACAGGCCTGCACTGTGCCTGGTACCAAGAAGAGATTCACAAACATGAGGCGGTGGATAGGAGGATGTGAGCATGCAGGTCTCTGGCGGTCCAGGTCCCAGTCCAGCACAAATTTCCTCCTCGTTTACTAGCCACAGGGTCTGCTTTCCTCGTCTATTGGTGTGCTAACAGAATCTCCTGTGCGGGGTGGTTGTAGAGAATAAAGGAGCAGATGCCAAAGCCACACAGCACGTAGAGCCCCTCACTCACTCTTCCCTTGGGGTCTGCACTCCAACCAGCAGGCATCTCCTGGACTGTCATTTGCACCATGCCAAGCACTTAAGTGCTGAAAACTCCACAAAGTGTAAGTGGTCAGCACTGCTAAGGGACTCGAGCCGGGAAAGAGAGGAGAGAGGAAGTAGAGAGCCAACACAGTGCACAGGACATGCAGGAGATGGCGGACAGAGTGCCCCTGAGCTTGGCTGGAAGACCGCTGCCCCCGCAAGGCAGGTGGGAGGGAAGGAGCAGCACCTGTGCCCTGAGGAGAGCGGTGCTGGCAACACAGTGCGTGTCCACACGTTACCGTGCTTGGGGGGGAAGCTGTGGGTTTGTTATTTTGATGGAAGATGAGGGCCCTGAACATGATGCTACTTCTGGGAACAACTGCTGTGGAGAGGTAGATGAGGGTGAGAGGAGAGGACTGAGACAGGAGGGTGCACAGCCGGAGCGGGCTCGTACATGGGGCCTTCACACCAGGGGCAGCAGGGTACTGAGCAGAGTCAGCAGTTTGAAGTTGTCAGACAGATGAGTCCTTCAGGGCTCACGGCAGGATGAGAGAGGATGGGAGGGTACCAGGACACACACTGTCACCCATCCATGTGACAAGGTCATTCAGCCTTTTGAAATGGAATCCCATGCAGCCCCTATGCTTTGGAGTCTGGCGTGTGTCTCTTCACACAATGATGTCTGTTCCCTCCACCATCCTTCAAATGACATGATTTTGTTCTTCTTTATGGCAGGGTGACACTTCTCATTTGGGAAATTTGGGGAAAAAAGTATGTGAAAGAGGAAGGAAAATGGAAAAGAAAGGGGGGGAGGGGCAGAATAAGGACTGGTGATGGGTCAGCCCCTCACTCCGCACAGGGCCTCCTGTGCCCCGCCTCTCGCCTCTGGAAGGTGGGTGCTCACGAGCCCTCGCAGAGCTCCCTCTTCTCATCTTCCCTTCCTCTCCTCTTCTTCTCTGCCGCTGTGTTGGTAGCAATCCCAGAGCCCCTGTCAGGCAGGACAGCACTGCTGGACAAGGGCAGCGCTCACGCACCACAGCCATACGCAGTCCTGAGCACCACCCTGTGTCATTCACTCTCCCACAGGGCAGGACCGTCCTAGCCCATCCTCTGGCCAGGGAACTGAGGCTCAAAAGTGTAATCCCTTTTCCCAAGGCCAAGAGCCAGGAAACAAGGCAGTCCAACATGCAGAGCTTCCCAAGCTGGCCTCTCCTTGCCACACTGTTGGGCCCCTCTCCCTGCCAGGTCTTTCTCCCATATTTCACCCCCAATATTCCGCCTGTGGCCTGCTCCCTGGCTGTACCCCCTAGAGCCTTCCTCCGGGACATGGGCTCTATGTGCTCTGGCCCTGACCTCCTTCTGCGCATCCATGCGTGGTTCTGGTTCAGACTCCTGCCCTGGGAGTCCTCCTGGGCTCAGAGGCCCTTTGTGCCCGTGCCTGGGAGAGCTTCCCTCGCCTGCAGCCTTAGCTGGGGTTTAAGTGAGTGGCCACAGCACCGGCAAAGCTGAGCCTGCACTAGCATCAGCTATGTTCTCCGCATGGAGGACCCAGGGGCTGGGCTGGGCTCCAGGGACACAGGAGTAAACAAGACAGGTAGGTAGCAGAGCATGGGGCGGACACCATCAGGGCCCACGAGTGCAGACCTCAGGATGTCAGGGTGGGTATGGAGCAAGCAATACTGAGCCATGGTGGAGCTAGTCCAGCCACAAGGAGACTGCTGGGAAGGCAATGTCCCAGTGCAGGGAATGGGCTGTGCCAAGGCCCAGGTGTGAACAAGTGGGATGTGGCTGGGATGCCGTGCACATTCGTGTGGCTGGAAAGTTGAGTGTGCTGGGCCCGTGTCACAAGGCCCCTTGGACAGCCAAGCTTTGACCCTCTGACCATGAGGGATTGCACAAGCTGTGGCAGGACTCCTGCTCCCTCCATGAGGGGTCTATGGGCTCCAGACAGCTTTGAGGACAGTATGACACCATGGCTGATGGCCTCGCTCTGCAGCCAGTGGGCTTGGGCTTCCTTCTTCAGCCCCGCTGGGTGTGCTTGGCAAGCTGCTTGCCTGTCTGAGAGGCCATAGCTCTCATTATTTCTACTATGAGAGCTGAATCACGGCTACTTCTCTCTCTTTAGTAACCCTGAAGGCAGATGGGCCAGGCCTGGGATAGGAAAGCAATGCTTTTGCCCTGTGAAGAAGCAGTGTGTGGGCCGAAGCATGAGATGCCTGTGGTTGTGCAGAATAATCTGGCAGTTGTGCTAGACACAGGACTCTGGTGCTATGCAAGCACTGCAGACTGGTTGGGAAAGCTGCCTGTCAAGCAGGCTCTCTTGTTCCCTTAAATGGCATTCTCTTTCTTGGGGAAGAGCTCGCCCCTTGGCTTGGCTGTTCTGTTTTCTCTGTGGGATGCTGGGCAGCTGCTGTGGTGATTCTTTTCTGCGCTCCTTCCCATCCAGCCCCTTTTCCTGTCCTCTGAGCCTGCTCTGAGCCCTAGAAGGCTGATCCTTAAGCCCTGCATCTCCCAGACTCCCAGACTCACTCACTTTTCAGCCATCCTAACTACAGCCAAAGGGGATTTTCCAGAAGGAGAGAGGAGAGTGTGAGAAGAGAGGTCAGGGATTGTCTGCCTTTCCCTCCTGCATTTCCTCTTTGCTGCCAATCCAGCCCTGCTTGCATAGGGCCAGAACTATAGACAGAGGAAAATGAAGTGGCAGGCTCTTCTACTTGTCAACTTCTTGGGGTACAGTTCTGCGCTTGCCCTTCAGCTGTGGAGAGCCAGGCTTCCACTTGTTGCTACCCTCAGCTACTAAAGCTCTTGCTGGTTTCCTTCACCTTCTCTTTCCTCTAAATACAATCCTGCATTAAATTCTTTGCAGCCAAACCCCTTCACACACTGTTGCTGCCAAGGTTCTAATGAGCACTTGGAGGGTCTGCAGCATTGCATCCTGGGAGCAGACAGGGTCCCTTCCTCTCTCCATCTGCCTGTGACCTTTGTAACTTCTAAACTGTGCTCTGCAGGGACTGGCCAGCCTGGCTCCTGGAAGCTTTGCCTGTCTGGCAGCACCTATGGAGAGGCAAGGGGTCCACTCAGAGAAGAGCATTTTTATCACTGCAGGGGAGAAGACCTTCTGGAGA